>ML359548.1:0-25394 GCA_005239505.1 Nicotiana paniculata
AATTGCCATAAAATGCCAAAAAATGTAATTTGATCATTTCGAAGCGTTGGTTATGGTTCTTTGTGTCGTATTTGATGTCCTGGAGAAATTTTCTTTCTATCCGGTACCGGCTCCGTACCAAGGCGTCCGACCTGGACCATGGCAGGTGATAATACAAGCACGACTGGCGGAATTCCAGTTTAATTGCCATAAAATTCCAAAAAATGTAACTTGATCATTTCGAAGCGTTGGTTAAGAATCCTTGGTTTGTATTTGATGTCACGGACAAATATCATGCGATTTGGTACCAGCTAGGTACCAAGGCGTCCGGCCTGGACCATGGAAGGCGATAATGCAGGCACGACTTAACGGAATTCTAGTTTAATTGCCATAAAATACCAAAAAATATAACTTGATCCTTTTGAAGAGTTGGTTATGGTTTCCTGGGTTGTATTTGATGTCCCGGATAAATATCATGCGATCCGGTACCGGATCCTTACCAAGGCGTCTGGCCTTGACCATGGATGGCGATAATACAGGCACGACTGGCTGAATTCCAGTTTAATTGCCATAAAATGCCAAAAAATGTAACTTGGTCATTTTGTAGCGTTGGTTATGGTTCATTAGGTTATATTTGATGTCCCTGAAAAATATCATGCGATCCGGTACCGGTTCCGTACCAAGGCATCGGGCCTGGACCATGGTAGGCGATAATAGAGGCACGACTTGCGGAATTCTAACTTAATTGCCATAAAATGCCAAAATATGTAACTTGATCATTTCAAAGCGTTGGTTATGGTTCCTTGGGTCGTATTTGATGTCCCGGAGAAATATCATGCAATCCGGTACCGGCTCCATACCAAGGCGTCTGTCCTGGACCATGGCAGGCGATAATACATGCACGACTGACGGAATTCCAGTTTAATTGCCATAAAATGCCAAAAAATGTAACTTGACGATTTTGAAGAGTTGGTTATGGTTCCTTGGGTTGTATTTGATATCCTGAATTTTTTTTGGCATTTTATGGCAAGTAAACTGGAATTCAGCCAGTCGTACCTGTATTATCGTCATCCATGGTCCAGGCCGGACGCCTTAGTAAGGATCCGGTACCGGATCGCATGATATTTATCCGGGACATCAAAAACAACCCAATAAACCATAACCAACTCTTAGAAAGGATCAAGTTACATTTTTTGGCATTTTATGGCAATTAAACTAGAATTCCGTAAAGTCGTGCCTGCATTATTGCCTTCCACGGTCCAGGCCGGACGCCTTGGTACCTAGCCCGTACCGAATCGCATGATATTTGTCCAGGACATCAAATACAACGTAAGGATTCTTAACCAACACTTCAAAATGATCAAGTTATATTTTTTTGAATTTTATGGCAATTAAACTGGAATTCCGCCAGCCGTGCCAGTATTATCTCCTGCCATAGTCTAGGCTGGACGCCTTGGTACAGAGCCAGTACCGGATAGCATGACATTTATCCAGGACATCAAATACGACCCAAGGAACCATAACCAATGCTTCGAAATGATCAAATTACATTTTTTGGCATTTTATGGCAATTAAACTGGAATTCCGCCAGTCGTGCATGTACTATCGCCTGCCATGGTCCAGGCCGGACGCCTTGGTATGGAGCCGGTACCGGATTGCATGATATTTCTCCGGGACATCAAATACGACCCAAGGAACCAGAATGCTTGGAAATGATCAAGTTACATTTTTTGGCATTTTATGGCTATTAAATTGGAATTCTGTCAGTCGTGCCTGTATTATCGCCTGCCATGGTCCAGGCGAGATGCCTTGGTACGGAGCCGGTACCGGACCGCATGATATTTGTCCTACACATAAAATACAACCCAAGAAACCATAACCAACTCTTCGAAAGGATCAACTTACATTTTTTTGAATCTTATGGCAATTATACTAGAATTCCGCCAAGTCGTGCCTGTATTATCGCCTGCCATGTTCCAGGCCGGACGCCTTGGTACGGAGCCGGTACCGAATCACATGATATTGGTCCAGGACATAAATACGACCCAAGGAACCATAACCATTGCTTCAAAATGATCAAGTTATATTTTTTGGAATTTTATGGCAATTAAACTGGAATTCCGCCAGCCGTGCCTGTATTATCGCTTGCAATAGTCCATGCCAGATGCCTTGGTACAGAGCCGGTTCCAGATCGCTTGATATTTCTCCGGAACGTCAAATACGACCCAAGAAACCATAAGCAACGCCTCGAAATGATCAAGTTACATTTTTTTGCATTTTATGGCAATTAAATTGCAATTCCGCCAGTCGTGCCTGTATTATCGCCTGCCATGTTCCAGGTCGGACGCCTTGGTACGTAGCCGGTACCTAATCAGTTGATATTGGTACGGTACATAAAATACGACCCAAGGAACCATAACCATTGCTTCAAAATGATCAAGTTAAATGTTTTAGAATTTTATGGCAATTAAACTGGAATTCCGCCAGCCGTGTCATTATTATCGCCTGCCATAGTCCATGCCAGATGCCTTGGTACAGATACGGTACCGGATCGCATGATATTTCTCCGGGACATCAAATACGACCCAAGGAAGCATAAGCAACGCTTCGAAATGATCAAGTTACATTTTTTGGCATTTTATGGCAATTAAACTTGAATTCCGCCAGTCGTGCCTGTATTATCGCCTACCATGGTCCAGACTGGACGCCTTGGTATGGAGACGGTACCGGATAACATGATATTTGTCAGGGACATCAAATACGACCCAAGGAACCATAACCAACACTTCAAAATGATCAAGTTACATTTTTTGGCATTTTATAGCAATTAAACTGGAATTCTGCCAGTCGTGCCTATATTATCGCCTGCCATGGTCCAGAGAGGACGCCTTGGTAAAGAGACGGTACCGGGTCACATGATATTTCTTCGGGACATGAAATGCAACCCAAGGAACCATAACCAATGCTTCGAAATGATCAAATTACATTTTTTGGCATTTTATGGCAATTAAATTGGAATTCCGCCAGTCGTGCCTGTATTATCGCCTGCCATGGCCAGGCCGGACGCCTTGGTACGGAGCCGGTACCGGATATCATGATATTTTTTTTGGACATCAAATACGACCCAAGGAACCATAACCAATGCTTCGAAATGATCAAGTTACATTTTTTGGAATTTTGTTGTAATTAAATTGGAATTCCGTTAGTCGTGCCTGTACTATCACCATCCATGGTCCAGGCCTGACGCCTTGGTATGGAACCGATACCGGATCACATGATATTTTTCCGGGACATCAAATACAACCCAAGTAACCATAACCAACTCTTCGAAATGGTCAAGTTACATTTTTTGCATTTTATGGCAATTAATTTGGAGTTCCGCCAGCCGTGTCTTTATTATCAACTGCCATGGTCCAGGTCGGACGCGTACGTAGCCGGTACCGAATCGTATGATATTTATCCGAGACATCAAATATGACCCAAGGAACCATAACCAACACTTCAAAAGGATCAAGTTACTTTTTTGGCATTTTATGGCAATTAAACTTGAATTCCGCCAGTCATGCATGTATTATCGCCTGCCATGGTCCAGGTCGGACCCCTCGGTACGGAGCCGGTACCAAATCTGATGATATTTGTCCGAGACATCAAATACGACACAGGGAACCATAACCAATGCTTCGAAATGATCAATTTATTTTTTGTCATTTTATGGCAATTAAACTGGAATTCCACCAGTCGTGCCTGTATTATTGCCTGCCATGGTCCAGACCGAACGCCTTGGTACGGAGCCGTTACCGGATTGCATGATATTATTCTGGGACATCAAATACGACCCAAGGAACCATAACCAATGCTTCGAAATGATCAAGTTACATTGTTTGGCATTTTATGGCAATTAAACTGGAATTTTGCCAGTCGTGCATGTATTGTCGTCTGCCATGGTCCAGTCCGGACGCCTTGGTACGGAGCCGGTACCGGATCGCATGATATTTTTGCGGGACATCAAATACGACCCAAATAACCATCACCAACGCTTCTAAATGATCAAGTTACATTTTTTGGCAATTTATAGCAATTAAACTTGAATTCCGCCAATCGTGCCTGTATTATCGCATGCCATGGTCCAGGACGGACGCCTTGGTACGGAGCCGGTACCGTATCACATGATATTTCTCCGGGACATCAAATATGACCCAAGGAACCATAACTAACTCTTCGAAAGGATCAAGTTACATTTTTGGCATTTATAGCAATTAAACTTGAATTCCGCTAGTCGTGCCTATATTATCGCCTGCCATGGTCCTGGTCGGAAGCCTTGGTATGGAGCCGGTACCGGATTGCATGATATTTCTTTGGGACATCAAATACGACCCAAATAACCATCACCATCGCTTCTAAATGATCAAGTTACATTTTTTGGCATTTTATGGCAATTAAATTGGAATTTCACCAGTCGTGCCTGTATTATCGCCTGCCATGGTCCAGGCCGGATGCCTTGGTACATAGCCGATACCGGATCACATGATATTTGTCCGGGATATCAAATACAACACAAGGAAATATAACCAACGCTTCGAAATGATCAAGTTACATTTTCTGGCATTTTATGGCAATTAAACTGGAATTCCGTCATTCGTGCCTGTATTATCACCTGCCATGGTCCAGGCCGGATGCCTTGGTATGATGCCGGTACGGGATCGCATGATATTTTTCCGGGATATCAAATATGACCCAAGGAACCATAACCAACGCTTCAAAATGATCAAGTTACATTTTTTGGCATTTTATGGCAATTAAACTGGAATTCCGACAGTCGTGCCAGTATTATAGCCTGCCATGGTCCAGGCCGGATGCCTTGGTACGAAGACGGTACCGGGTCGCATGATATTTGTCCGGGATATGAAATATGACCCAAGGAGCCATAACCAACGCTTCGAAATAATCAAGTTACAATTTTTGCATTTTATGGAAATTCAACTGGAATTCCGCCAGTCGTGCATGTATTATCGCCTGCCATGGTCCAGGCCGGACGCCTTGGTACCAAGCCAGTACTGGATCACATGATATGTGACCGAGACATCAAATATGACCCAAGAAACCATAACCAATGCTTCGAAATGATCAAGTTACATTTTTTGGCATTTTATGGCAATTAAACTGGAATTCTGCCAGTCGTGCCTTTATTATAGCCTGCCATGGTCTAGGTTGGACGCCTAAGTACGGAGCCGGTACCGGATAGCATGGTATTTGTCCGGGACATCAAATACGACCCAAGTAACCATAACCAACGCTTCGAAATGATCAAGTTACATTTTTTGGCATTTTATGGAAATTAAATTGGAATTCCGACAGTCGTGCCAGTATTATAGCCTGCCATGGTCTAGGTTGGACGCCTAAGTACGGAGCCGGTACCGGATAGCATGGTATTTGTCCGGGACATCAAATACGACCCAAGTAACCATAACCAACGCTTCGAAATGATCAAGTTACATTTTTTGGCATTTTATGGAAATTAAATTGGAATTCCGACAGTCGTGCCAGTATTATAGCCTGCCATGGTCTAGGTTGGACGCCTAAGTACGGAGCCGGTACCGGATAGCATGGTATTTGTCCGGGACATCAAATACGACCCAAGTAACCATAACCAACGCTTCGAAATGATCAAGTTACATCTTTTTGGCATTTTACAGCAAATAAACTAGAATTTCATCAGTCGTGCATGTATTATCGCCTTCCATGGTCCAGGCCGGACGCCTTGGTACAGAGCCGGTACCGGGTCGCATGATATTTGATCGGGATATCAAATATGACCCAAGAAACCATAACCAATGCTTCAAAATGATCAAGTTACATTTTTTGGCATTTTATGGCAATTAAACTGGAATCCGCTAGTCGTGCCTGTATTATAGCCTACCATGGTCTAGGTCGGACGCCTTGGTACGGAGCTGGTACCGGATAGCATGGTATTTGTCAGGGACATCAAATAATACTAAAATTCCGCCAGTCGTGCCTGTATTATAGCCTGCCATGGTCAAGGCTGGACGCCTTGGTACAGAGCCGGTACCGGATAACATGTCCGGGACATCAAATACGACCCAAGTAACCATAACTAACGCTTCGAAATGATCAAGTTACATTTTTTGGCATTTTATGGCAATTAAACTGGAATTCCACCAGTCGTGCCTGTATTATCGCCTGCCATGGTCCAGGCCGGACACCTTGGTGTGGAGCCAGTACTAGACCGCATGATATTTTTCCAGGACATCAAATACGACCCAAGTAACCATAACCAACTCTTTGAAATGGTTAAGTTACATTTTTTGGCATTTTATGGCAATGAAACTAGAATTTCGTCAGTCGTGCCTGTATTATCGCCTGCCATGGTCCAGGCCGGACGCCGTGGTTCGTATCGGGTACCGAATTGCATGATATTTGTCCGGGACATCAAATATGACCCAAGGAACCATAACCAACGCTTCGAAATGATCAAGTTACTTTTTTGGCATTTTATGGAAATTAAACTTGAATTACGCCAGTCATGCATGTATTTTCGCCTGCCATGGTCCAGGTCGGACTCCTCGGTACGAAGCCGGTACCAAATCTCATGATATTTGTCCGAGACATAAAATACGACACCAGGAACCATAACCAACGCTTCGAAATGATCAATTTACATTTTTTGTCATTTTATGGCAATTAAACTGGAATTCCGCTAGTCGTTCCTGTATTATCGCCTGCCATGGTCCAGGAAGGATGCCTTGGTAAGGAGCCGGTATCGGATCACATGATATTACTCCAGGACAACAAATACGACCCAAGGAACCATAACCAACGCTTCGAAATGATCGAGTTACATTATTTGGCATTTTATGGAAATTAAACTAGAATTCTTTGAGTCGTGTATGTATTATCGCCTGCCATGGTCCAATCCGGACGCCTTGGTATGGAGCCGGTACCGGATCGCATGATATTTTTCCAGGACATCAAATACGACCCAAAGAACCATAACCAACACATCTAAATGATCAAGTTACATTTTTTGGCAATTTATGGCAATTAAACTTGAATTCCGCCAATCGTACCTGTATTATCGCCTGCCATGGTCCAGGCCGGATGCCTTGGTACGGAGCCGGTACCGGATCGCATAATATTTCTTTGGGACATCAAATACGACCCAAGGAACCATAACCAACGCTTCGAAATGATCAAGTTACATTTTTTGGCATTTTGTGGCAATTAAATTCGAATTACGCCAGTCGTGCCTATATTATCGCCTGCCATGGTCCAGGCCGGACGCCTTGGAACGGAGCATGTATCGGATCGCATGATATTTTTCCGGGACATCAAATATGACCCAAGGAACCATGACCAACACTACGAAATGATCAAGTTACATTTTTGCCATTTTATGGCAATTAAACTGAAATTCAGCCAGTCGTGCCTATATTATTGCCATCCATGGTCCAGGTCTGGCGCCTTGGTACGGATCCGGTACCGGATCGCGTGATATTTGTTCCGGACATCAAATACAACCCAAGAAACCATAACCAACTTTTCGAAAGGATGAAGTTACATTTTTTGGAATTTTATGGCAATTAAACTGGAATTCTGCCAGTCGTGCCTGTATTATCGTCTGCCATGGTCCAGACCGGGCGCCTTGGTAAGGTTCCGGTAGAAGATTACTTGATATTTCTCTGGGACATCAAATACGACCCAAGGAATCATAACCAACACTTCGAAATGATTAAATTACTTTTTTTGGCATTTTATGGCATTTAAACTAGAATTCCATCAGTCGTGCATATATTATCGCCTGCCATAGTCCAGGCCGGACGCCTCGGTACGGAGCCAGTACCGGATCACATGACATTTCTCCGGAACATCAAATACGACCCAAGGAACCATAACCAATGCTTTGAAATGATCAAGTTACATTTTTTGACATTTTATGGCAATTAAACTGGAATTCCGCCAGTCGTGCATGTATTATCGCCTTCCAAGGTCCAGGACGGACGCCTTGGTACGGAGCCGGTACTGGGTCGCACGATATTTTTCTGGGATATCAAATACGACCCAAGGAACCATAACCAACGCTTCAAAATGATCAAGTTATATTTTTTGGTATTTTATGGCAATTATTCTTGAATTCCGCCAGTCATACCTGTATTATCGCCCGCCATGGTCCAGGTCTCATGATATTTACCGAGACATCAATCTCTAACCAAGGAACCATAACCAACTCTTCAAAATGATCAAGTTACATTTTATGGCAATTAAACTGGAATTCCGCCTGTCCTGCCTATATTATCACCTGCCATGGTCCAGGCCAAACGCCTTGGTACGGAGCCGGTACCAGATCGCATGATATTTGTATGGGACATCAAATACGACCCAAGGAACAATAACCAACGCTTCGAAATGATCAAGTTACATTATTTGGCATTTTATGGCAATTAAACTGGAATTTCGCCAGTCGTGCATGTATTATCGTCTGCAATGGTCTAGTCCGGACGCCTTGGTACGGAGCCAATACCGGATCGCATGATATTTGTATGGGACATCAAATATGACCCAAGGAACCATAACCAATACTATTAAAGGATTAAGTTACATTTTTTGGCATTTTATGGCAATTAAACATGAATTCAGCCAGTCGTGCCTGTATTATCGCCATCCATGGTCCAGGCCAGACGCCTTGGTATGAATCTAGTACCGGATTGCATGATATTTTTCCGGGACATCAAATACAACCCAAGAAACCATAACCAACTCTTTGAAAGGATCAAGTTACATTTTTTTGCATTTTATGGAAATTAAACTAGAATTCCACCAAGTCGTGCCTGCGTTATCGCCTTCTATGGTCCAGGTCGGACGCCTTGGTACGTAGCCGGTATCGAATCGCATGATATTTTTCCGGGAAATCAAATACAACCTAAGGATTCATAACCAATGCTTCGAAATGATAAAGTTACATTTATTGGAATTTTATGGCAATTAAACTGGAATTTCGCCAACCGTGCCTGTATTATTGCCTGCCATAGTCCAGGTCGGATGCCTTGGTACGGAGCCGGTACCGAATCACATGATATTTCTCCGGGACATAAAATACGACCCAAGGAACCATAACCAACGCTTGAAATGATCAAGTTACATTTTTTGGCATTATATGGCAATTAAACTGGAATTCCGCCAGTCGTGCATGTATTATCGCCTGCCATGGTCCAGGCAGGACGCCTTGGTATGGAGCCGGTACCGAATAGCATGATATTTGTCCGGGACATCAAATACGAGCCAAATAACCGTAACCAACACTTCGAAATGACCAGGTTACATTTTTTGGCAATTAAACTGCAATTCCGCCAGTCGTGCCTATATTATCGCCTGCCATGGTCCAGGCCGGATGCCTTGGAACGGAGCATGTATCGGATTGCATGATATTTCTCCAGGACATCAAATACGACCAAAGAAACCATAACCAACGCTTCGAAATGATTAAATTACGTCTTTTGGCATTTTATGATAATTAAACTGGAATTCCGCCAGTCGTGCCTGTATTATCGCCTGCCATGGTCCAGGCCGGACGCCGTGGTTCGTAGCCGGTATCAGATCACATGATATTTATCCAGGACATAAAATACGACCCAAGGAACCATAACATATGCTTCAAAATGATCAAGTTACATAAATTTGGCATTTTATGGCAATTAAAGTGGAATTCCGCCAGTCGTGCTTGTATTAGCGCCTGCCATGGTCCAGGCCGGACGCCTTGGTACGGAGCCGGTATTTGATTGCATGATATTTCTCCGGGACATGAAATACGACCCAAGTAACCATAACCAACTCTTCGAAATGATCAAGTTACATTTTTAGCATTTTTTGGCAATTAAACTGGAACTCCGCTAGTCCTGCCTGTAGAATCGCCTGCCATGGTCCAGGCCGGACGCCTTGGTATGGAGATGGTACTGAATCGCATGATATTTGTTCGGTACATCAAATACCACCCAAGGAACCATAACCAATACTTCGAAATGATCAAGTTACATTTATTGGCATTGTATGGCAATTAAATTGGAATTCTGCAAGTCGTGCCTGTATTATCGCCTGCCATGGTCCAGGCCGGACGCCTTGGTACGGAGCCGATACCGGATCATATGATATTTTTCTGGGACATCAAATACAACACAAGGAACCATAACCAACTCTTCGAAATAATCAAATTACATTTTTTGGCATTTTATGGGAATTAAACTGGAATTCCGCCAGTCGTGCCTGTATTTATCACCTTCCATGGTCCAAACCGGACGCCTTGGTACGAAGCCGGTACCGGATCGCATGATATTTGACCGGGACATTAAATATGACCCAAGGAACCATAACCAACTCTTTGAAATGATCAAGTTACATTTTTTGGCATTTTATGGCAATTAAAGTGGAATTCAGCCAGTCGTGCCTGTATTATCACCTGCCATGGTCCAGGTTGGATGCCTTGGTATGGAGCCGGGACCGGATAGCATGATATTTGTCCAGTACATCAAATACGACCCAAGTAACCATAACCAACGCTTCGAAATGAACAATTTACATTTTTTTGGTATTTTGTGGCAATTAAACTGGAATTCCGCAAGTCGTGCCTATATTATCGCCTGCCATGGTCCAGACCGGACTCCTTAATACGGAGCCGGTACTGGATAGCATGATATTTATCCAGGTCATCAAATATGACCCAAGGAACCATAACCAACGCTTCGAAATTATCAAATTACATTTTTGGCATTTTATGGCAATTAAATTAGAATTCTACCAGTCGTGCTTTTATTATCGCCTGCCATGGTCCAGGCCGGACGCCTTGGTACGGAGCCGATACCGGATCATATGATATTTGTCTGGGACATCAAATACAACACAAGGAACCATAACCAACTCTTCAAAATTATCAAGTTAGATTTGTTGGAATTTTATGGAAATTAAACTGGAATTCCGCTAGTCGTGCCTGTATTTATCACCTCCATGGTCCAGACCGGACGCCTTGGTACGAAGCCGGTACCGGATCGCATGATATTTGACCGGGACATTAAATATGACCCAAGGAACCATAACCAACGCTTTGAAATGATCAAGTTACATTTTTTGGCATTTTATGGCAATTAAACTGGAATTCCGCCAGTCGTGCCTGTATTATCTCCTGCCATGGTCCAGGCCGGATGCCTTGGTACGGAGCCGGTACCGGATAGCATGATATTTGTCCGGTATATCAAATACGACCTAAGTAACAATAACCAACGCTTCGAAATGATCAAGTTACATATTTTTGGCATTTTATGGAAATGAAACTGGAATTCCGATAGTCGCGCCTTTTATTATCGCGTGCCATGGTACATGCCGGATGCCTTGGTACGGAGCCGGTACCGGGTCGCATGATATTGTCCAGGATATGAAATATGACCGAAGGAACCATAACCAACGCTCTGAAATGATCAAGTTACATATTTTTGGCATTTTATGGCAATTAAACTGGAATTCCGACAGTCGTGCATGTATTATAGCCTGCCATGGTACAGGCCGGACGCCTTGGTTCGGATCCGGTATCGGGTCACATTATATTTTCCGGGATATGAAATATGACCCAAGGAACCATAACCAACGCTTCGGAATGATCAAGTTACATTTTTTGGCAATTAAACTGGAATTCCGCCAGTCGTGCTTGTATTAACGCCTTCCATGGTCCAGGCCGGACGCCTTGGTACGGAGACGGTACCGGATTGCATGATATTTGTCGTGGAAATCAAATACGACCCAAGGAACCATAACCAACACTTCGAAATGATCAAGTTACATTTTTTGGCATTTTATGGGAATTAAACTAGAATTCTGTCAGTCGTGCCTCTGTTATCACCTGCCATGGTCCAGGAAGGACGAGTTGGTACAGAGCCGGTACCGGATCACATGATATTTCTCCAGGACATCAAATACAACACACAGAACCATAACCAATCCTCTGAAATGATCAAGTTACATTTTTTGGCATTTTATGGCAATTAACTTGGAATTCCGACAGTCAAGCTTGTATTATCGCCTGCCATGGTCCAGGCCGGACGCCTTGGTACGGAGCCAGTACCGGGTCGCACGACATTGTCTGTGATATAAAATATGACTCAAGGAACCATAACCAACGCTTCGAAATGATCAAGTTACATTTTTGGCATTTTTTGGCAATTACACTTGAAATCCACTAGTCATGCCTGTATTATCGCCTGCCTTGGTCCAGGTCGGATCCTTTGTATGGAGCCGGTACCAAATCTCATGATATTTGTCCGAGACATCAAATATGACACAAGGAACCATAACCAACGCTTCGAAATGATCAAGTTACATTTTTGGCATTTTTTGGCAATTACACTTGAAATCCACTAGTCATGCCTGTATTATCGCCTGCCTTGGTCCAGGTCGGATCCTTTGTATGGAGCCGGTACCAAATCTCATGATATTTGTCCGAGACATCAAATATGACACAAGGAACCATAACCAACGCTTCGAAATGATTAATTTAATTTTTTTGGCATTTTATAGCAATTAAACTAGAAT
Source organism: Nicotiana paniculata (assembly GCA_005239505.1). Taxonomy (NCBI): domain Eukaryota; kingdom Viridiplantae; phylum Streptophyta; class Magnoliopsida; order Solanales; family Solanaceae; genus Nicotiana; species Nicotiana paniculata. The sequence goes on from ML359548.1 coordinate 12,565, forward strand.
TCCGCCAGTCGTGCATGTATTATCACCTGCCATGGTCCAGTCTGGACGCCTTGGTACAGAGCCGGTACTGGATCACATGATATTTGTCCGGGACATCAAATACGACCCAATGAACCATAACCAACGCTTCAAAATGATCAAGTTACATTTTTTGGAATTTTATAGCAATTAAACTTGAATTTAGCCAATCGTGCCTGTATTACCGCCTGCCATGGTCCAGGCCGGACGCCTCGATACAGAGTCTGTACCGGATCACATGATATTTGTTCGGGACATCAAATATGACCCAAGGAACCATAACCAATGCTACGAAATGATCAAGTTACATTTTTTAGCATGTTTTGGCAATTAAACTGGAATTCAGCCAGTCGTGCCTGTATTATCGCCATCCATGGTCCATGCCGGACGCCTTGGTACGGATCTGGTACCGGATCGCATTATATTTATCCAAGACATCAAATACAACCCAAGAAACCATAGCCAACTCTTCGAAAGGATGTTTTGGCATTTTATGGACATTAAACTAGAATTCCGCCAAGTCCTGCGTACATTATCGCCTTCCATGATCCAGACCGGACGCCTTGGTACGTAGCCGGTACCGAATCATATGATATTTTCCGGGACATCAAATACAATCCAAGGATTCATAACCAACGCTTTGAAATGATGAAGTTACATTTTTTTGAATTTTATTGCAATTAAACTGGAATTCCGCCAGCCGTGCTTGTATTATCGCCTGCCATAGTCCAGGCCGGACGCCTTGGTACAGAGCCGGTACCGGATCACATGATATTTCTCCGGGAACTCAAATACGACCCAAGGAACCATAACCAACACTTCGAAATGATCAAGTTAATTTTTTTGGAATTTTATGGCAATTAAACTGGAATTCCGCCAGTCGTGCCTGTATTATCGCCTGCCATGGTCCAGGCCGGACGCCTTGGTATGGAGCCGGTTCCGGATCGCATGATATTTGTCCGAACATCAAATACAACCCAAGGAACCATAACCAATGCTTCGAAATGATCAAGTTACATGTTTTGGCATTCTATGGCAATTAAATTGGAATTTTTCTAGTCGTGCCTGTATTATCACCTGCTAGGGTCCACGCCGGACGCCTTGGTACGGAGCCAGTACCAGATCGCAAGATATTTATTCGGGACATCAAATTTGACCCAAGGAACCATAACCAATGCTTCGAAATGATCAAGTTACATTTTATGGCAATTAAACTCGAATTCGGCCAGTCGTGCCTGTATTATTGCCATCCATGGTCCAGGTCGAACACCTTGGTATGGAGCTGATACCGGATCGCATGATATTTGTCCGGGACATCAAATACAACACAAGGAACCATAACCAATGCTTCGAAATGATCAAGTTACATTTTTGGCATTTTATGGCAATTAAACTGGAATTCCGCCAGTCGTGCCTGTATTATCGCCTGCCATGGTCCAGGCTGGATGCCTTGGTACGGAGCCGGTACTGGATAGCATGATATTTTCGGTACATCAAATACGACCCAAGTAACCATAACCAACGCTTCGAAATAACCAAGTTATATTTTTTGGCATTTTATGGCAATTAAACTGGAATTCTGCAAGTCGTGCCTGTATTATCGCCTGCCATGGTCCAGATCGGACTCCTTAATACGGAGCCGGTAGTGGATAGCATGATATTTATCCAGGTCATCAAATACAACCCAAGGAACCATAACCAACGCTTCGAAATGATCAAATTACATTTTTTTTAAAATTTTATGGCAATTAAACTGGAATTCCGCCAGTCGTGCCTCTATTATCGCCTGCCATGGTCCAGTCCAGACGCCTTGGTACGGAGCCGGTACCGGATTTCATGATATTTCTCCGGGACATCAAATACGACCCAAGTAACCATAACCAACTCTTCGAAATGATCAAGTTACATTTTTTGGCATTTTATGGCAATTAAAGTGGAATTCTGCTAGTCTTGTCTGTAATATCGCCTGCCATGGTCCAGGCCGGACGCCTTGGTACGGAGCTGGTACTGGATCGCATGATATTTGTCCGGGACATCAAATATCACCCAAGGAACCATAACCAATGCTTTGAAATGATCAAGTTACATTTTTTGCCATTTTATGGCAATTAAATTGGAATTCTGCAAGTCGTGCCTGTATGACGCCTTGGTACGGAGCCGATACCGGATCATATGATATTTGTCTGGGACATCAACTACAACACAAGGAACCATAACCAACTCTTCGAAATTATCAAGTTACATTTTTTGGCATTTTATGGCAATTAAACAGGAATTCCGCTAGTCGTGCCTGTATTTATCACCTCCCATGGTCCAGGCCGGACACCTTGGTACGAAGCCACTACTGGATCGCATGATATTTTACCGGGACATCAAATATGACCCAAGGAACCGTAACCAATGCTTTGAAATGATCAAGTTACACTTTTTGGCATTTTATGGCAATTAAACTGGAATTCCGCAAGTCGTGCCTGTATTATCGCCTGCCATGGTCCAGACCGGACGCCTTAATATGGAGCCGGTATTGGATAGCATGATATTTATCCAGGTCATCAAATACGACCCAAGGAGCCATAACCAACGGTTCGAAATGATCAAATTACATTTTTTGGAGTTTTATGGCAATTAAACTGGAACTCCGCCAGTCGTGCCTCTATTATCGCCTGCCATGGTCCAGTCCAGACGCCTTGGTACGGATCTAGTACCGGATCGCATGATATTTGTCCGGGACATCAAATACAACCCAAGAAACCATAACCAACTCTATAAAAGGATTTTTTGGCATTTTATGGCAATTAAACTAGAATTTCGCCAAGTCCTGTCTGCATTATCGCCTTTCATGATCCAGTCCGGACGCCTTGTTACGTAGCCGGTACCGAATCGCATGATATTTGTCCAGGACATCAAATATAATCCAAGGATTCATAACCAACGCTTTGAAATGATGAAGTTACATTTTTGGAATTTTATTACAATTAAATTGGAATTCCGCCAGCCGTGCCTGTATTATCGCCTGCCATAGTCCAGGCCGGATGCCTTGGTACGACGCCTGTACCGGATAGCATGATATTTGTCTGGTACATCAAATACGACCCAAGTAACCATAACCAACGCTTTGAAATGAATAAGTTACATTTTTTGGCATTTTATGGCAATTAAACTGGAATTCCGCAAGTCGTGCCTGTATTATCGCCTGCCATGGTCCAGATCAGACTCCTTAATACGGAGACGGTACTGGATAGCATGATATTTATCCAGGTCATCAAATACGACCCAAGGAACCATAACCAACGCTTCGAAATNTGCATGATATTTGTCCGGGACATCAAATAACACCCAAGGAACCATAACCAATGCTTCGAAATGATGAAGTTACAGTTTTTGCCATTTTATGGCAATTAAATTGGAATTCTGCTAGTCGTGCCTGTATTATCACCTGCCATGGTCCAGGCCGGACGCCTTGGTACGGAGCCGATACTGGATCATATTATATTTGTCCGGGACATCAAATACAACACAAGGAACCATAACCAACTCTTCGAAATTATCAAGTTATATTTTTTGGCATTTATGGCAATTAAACTGGAATTCCGCCAGTCGTGCCTGTATTTATCACCTCCCACGGTCCAGGTCGGACGCCTTGGTGTGAAGCCACTACTGGATTGCATGATATTTTACCGGGACGTCAAATATGACCCAAGGAACCGTAACCAATGCTTTGAATTGATCAAGTTACATTTTTTGCCATTTTATGGCAATTAAACTGGAATTCCGCAAGTCGTGCCTGTATTATCGACTGCCATGGTCCAGATCGGACTCCTTAATACGGAGCCGGTACTGGATAGCATGATATTTATCCAGGTCATCAAATACGACCCAAGGAACCATAACCAACGCTTTGAAATGATCAAATTACATTTTCTTTTGGAATTTAATAGCAATGAAACTGGAATTCCGCCAGTCGTGTCTCTATTATCGCCTGCCATGGTCCAGTCCAGACGCCTTGGTACGGAGCCGGTACCGGATTGCATGATATTTCTCCGGGACATCAAATACTACCCATGAAACCATAACCAACTCTTCGAAATGATTAAGCTACATTTTTTAGCATTTTATGGCAATTAAACTAGAATTCCGCCAGTCGTGCCTGTATTATAGCCTGCCATGGTCTAGGCCGGACGCCTTGGTACAGAGACGGTACTGTATAACATGTCCGGGACATCAAATACGACCCAAGTAACCATAACTAACGCTTCGAAATGATCAAGTTACATTTTTTGGCATTTTATGGCAATTAAATTGGAATTCCGCCAGTCGTGCCTGTATTATCGCCTGCCATGGTCCAGGCCGGACACCTTGGTGTGGAGCCAGTACTGGACCGCATGATATTTTTCCAGGACATCATACAACGCATGAAACCATAACCAACTCTTCAAAATGATCAAGTTAGATTTTTTGGAATTTTATGGCAATTAAACTGGAATTCCGCCAGCCGTGCCTGTATTATCGCCTCCCATAGTCCAGGCCGAACGCCTTGGTACGGAGCCGGTACCGAATCACATAATATTCTCCGGGACATCAAATACGACCTAAGGAACCATAACCAACGCTTCGAAATGATCAAGTTACATTTTTTGGCATTTTATGGCAATTAAACTGGAATTCCACCAGTNCACATAATATTCTCCGGGACATCAAATACGACCTAAGGAACCATAACCAACGCTTCGAAATGATCAAGTTACATTTTTTGGCTTTTTTTGGGCAATTAAACTGCAATTTTGCCAGTCGTGCCTGTATTATCGCCTGCCATGGTCTAGGCCGGACGCCTTGGTACGGAGCCGGTACCGGATCACATGATACTTCTCCGGGACATCAAATACGACCCAGGGAACCATAAACAATGCTTGGAAATGATCAACTTACATTTTTTGGCATTTTATGGCAATTAAACTGGAATTCTGTCACTCGTGCCTGTATTATCGCCTGCCATGGTCGAGGCCGGACGCCTGGGTATGGAGCCGGTACCGGATCACATGATACTTCTCCGGGACATCAAATACGACCCAGGGAACCATAAACAATGCTTGGAAATGATCAACTTACATTTTTTGGCATTTTATGGCTATTAAATTGGAATTCTGCCAGTCGGCTTGTATTATCGCCTGCCATGGTACAGGTCGGATGCCTTGGTACGGAACCGGTACCGGACCGCATGATATTTTTCCGGGACATCAAATACAACCCATGAAACCTTAACCAACTCTTCGAAAGGATATAGTTACATTTTTTGGAATTTTATGGCAATTATACCGGAATTCCGCCAAGTCGTGCCTGTATTATCGCCTGCCATGTTCCAGCCCGGATAACTTGGTATCTAGCCGGTACCGAATTACATGATATTTTTCTGGGACATCAAATACGACCCAAGGAACCATAACCATTGCTTCGAAATGATCAAGTTACATTTTTTGGAATTTCTTGGCAAATAAACTGGAATTCCGCCAGCCGTGCCTGTATTATCGCCTGTCATAGTCCATGACGGACGCCTTGGTAAAAAGCTGGTACTAGATCGCATGATATTTCTCCGGGACATCAAATACGACCCAAGGAACCATAAGCAACGCTTCGAAATGATCAAGTTACAATTTTTGGCATTTTATGGCAATTAAACTGCAATTCCGCCAGTCGTGCCTGTATTATCGCCTACCATGGTCCAGGCCGGACCCGTTGGTATGGAGCCAGTACCGGATCACAAGATATTTTTTTGGGATATCAAATACAACCCAAGGAACCATAACCAACTCTTCAAAATCGTCAAGTTACATTTTTTGGCATTTTATGGCAATTAAACTGGAATTCCGTCAGTCGTGCCTGTATTATCGCATGCCATGGTCCAGGCCGGACGCCTTGGTACGGAGCCGGTACCGGATCGCATGATATTTATCCGAGACATCAAATACAACCCAAGGAACCATAACCAATGCTTTGAAATTATCAAGTTACATATTTTGGCATTTTATGGCAATTTAGTTGGAATTCCGCAAGTCGTGCCTGTATTATCGCCTCCCATGGTCCAGGCCGGACGCCTTGGTACGGAGCCGGTACTGGACCGCATGATATTTGTTCGGGACATCAAATATGACACAATGAATAATAACCATTGCTACAAAATCACCAAGTTACATTTTTTCGCATTTTATGGCAATTAAACTGGAATTCAGCCAGTCGTGCCTGTATTATCGCCATCCATGGTCCAGGCCGGACGCCTTGGTAAGGATCCGGTACCGGATTGCATGATATTTATCCGGGACATCAAATACAACCCAAAAAACCATAACCAACTCTTCAAAAGGACCAAGTTACATTTTTTGGCATTTTATGGCAATTAAACAAGAATTCCGCAGAGTCGTGCCAGCATTATCGCCTTCCATTGTCCAGGCCGGACACCTTGGTACCTAGCCGGTACTGAATCGCATGATATTTTTCCAGGACATGAAATACAACCCTAGGATTCTTAACCAATGCTTCGAAATGATCAAGTTACATTTATTGGAATTTTATGGAAATTAAACTGGAATTCTGCCAGCCGTGCCTGTATTATTGCCTGCCATAGTCCAGGTCGGATGCCTTGGTATAGAGCCGGTACCGAATCACATGATATTTCTCCGGGACATCAAATACGACCCAAGGAACCATAACCAACGCTCTGAAATGATCAAGTTACATATTTTTAGCATTTTATGGAAATTAAACTGGAATTCCGATAGTCGTGCCTTTTATTATCGCGTGCCATGGTACAGGCCGGACGCCTTGGTACGGAGCCGGTACCGGGTCACATGATATTATCCGGGATATGAAATATAACCCAAGGAACCATAACCAACGCTTCGAAATGGTCAAGTTACATTTTTTGGCATTGTAGGGCAATTATAGTGGAATTCTGCCAGTCGTGCCTGTATTATCGCCTGCTATGTTCCAGGCCGGACGCCTTAGTACGGAGCCGGTACCGGGTCACATGATATTTGTATGGGACATTAAATATGACTCAAGGAACCATAACATACACTTCGAAATGATCAAGTTATATTTTTTGGCCTTTTATGGCAATTAAACTGGAATTCCGCCAGTCGTGCCTGTATTAGCGCCTGCCATGGTCCAGACCGGACGCCTAGGTATAGAGCCGGTACCGGATCGCATCATATTTGTCCTGGACATCAAATACGACCCAAGGAACCATAACCAATGCTTTGAAATTATCAAGTTATATTTTTTGGAATTTTATGGCAATTATACTGGAATTCCGCCAGTCGTGCCTGTATTATAGCCTTCCATGGTCTAGGTCGGACGCCTTGGTACGGAGCCGGTACCGGATAACATATACAGGACATCAAATACGACCCAAGAAACCATAACTAACACTTCCAAATGATCAAGTTACATTTTTTGGCATTTTATGGCAATTAAACTGGAATTCGGCCAGTCGTGCTTGTGTTATCGCCTGCCATGGTCCAGGCCGGACACCTTGGTAGGGAGCCGGTACCGGATACCATGATATTTCTCCGGGACATGAAATGCGGCCCAAGGAACCATAACCAACACTTGAAAATGATCAAGTTACATTTTTTGGCATTTTATGGCAATTAAATTGGAATTCCGCCAGTCGTGCCTATATTATCGCCTGCCATGGTCCAGGCCGGACACCTTGGTATGGAGCCAGTACTGGACCGCATGATATTTTTCCAGGACATCATACAACCCATGAAACCATAACCAACTCTTCGAAATTATTAAGCTACATTTTTTGGAATTTTATGGCAATTAAACTGGAATTCCGCAAGCCGTGACTGTATTATCGCCTGCCATAGTCTAGACGAACGCCTTGGTACGGAGCCGGTATTGAATCTCATGATATTTCTCCGGGACATCAAATACGACCTAAGGAACCATAACCAACGCTTCGAAATGATCAAGTCACATTTTTTGGCATTTTATGGCAATTATACTGGAATTCCGCCAGTCGTGTCTGTATTATCGCCTGCCATGTTCCAGGCCGGACGCCTTGGTGCGAAGCCGGTATCGGGTCGTATGATATTTGTGCGGGACATCAAATACGACCCAAGGAACCATAACCAACACTTCGAAATGATCAAGTTACATGTTTTGGCATTTTATGGCAATTAAACAGGAATTCTGCGAATCGTGTATGTATTATCGCCTGCCATGGTCCAGTCCTGACGCCTTGGTATGGAGCCGGTACCAGATCGCATGATTTTGTCCGGGACATCAAATACGACCCAAAGAACCATAACCAACACATCTAAATGATCAAGTTACTTTTTTTGGCAATTTATGGCAATTAAACTTGAATTCCGCCAATCGTGCCTGTATTATCGCCTGCCATGGTCCAGGTCGGACGCCTTGGTACGGAGCCCGTACCGAATCGCATGATATTTCTTCGAGACATCAAATACGACCCAAGGAACCATAACTAACGCTTCGAAATGATCAAGTTACATTTTTTGGCATTTTATGGCAATTAAATTCGAATTCCACCAGTCGTGCCTGTATTATCGCCTGCCATGGTCCAGGCTGGACGCCTTGGTACGGAGCCTGTATCGGATCGCATGATATTTTTCCGTGACATAAAATATGACCCAAGGAACCATGACCAACGCTACGAAATGATCAAGTTACATTTTTGGCATTTTATGCAATTAAACTGGAATTCAGCTAGTAGTGCCTATATTATCGCCATCCATGGTCCAGGTCGGACGCCTTGGTACGGATCCGGTACCGGATCGCATGATATTTGTTCGGGACATCAAATACAACCCAAGAAACCATAACCAACTTTTCGAAAGGATCAAGTTACATTTTTTGGCATTTTATGGCAATTAAATTGGAATTCCGCCAGTTGTGCCTGTATTATCGCCTGCCATGGTCCAGACCGGACGCCTTGGTAAGGAGCCGGTACCAGATCACTTGATATTTCTCTGGGACATCAAATACGACCCAAGGAACCATAACCAATGCTTCGAAATGATTAAATTACATTTTTTGGCATTTTATGGCATTTAAACTGGAATTCTGTCAGTCGCGCATATATTATCGCTTGCCATAGTCCAGGTCGGACGCCTTGGTACGGAACCGGTACCGGATCACATGATATTTCTCCAGAACGTCAAATACGACCCAAGTAACCATAACCAATGCTTTGAAATGATCAAGTCACATTTTTTGGCATTTTATGGCAATTAAACTGGAATTCCGCCAGTCGTGCCTGTATTATCGCCTGCCAAGGTCCAGGCCGGACGCCTTGGTACGGAGCCGGTACTGGGTCGCATGATATTTTTATGGGACATCAAATACGACCCAAGGAACCATAACCAACGCTTCAAAATGATCAAGTTATATTTTTTGGAATTTTATGGCAATTATACTTGAATTGCGCCAGTCATGCCTGTGTTATCGCCCGCCATGGTCCAGGTCGGACTCCTTTGTATGGAGCCGGTACCAAATTTCATGATATTTACCAAGACATCAAATTCGAACCAAGGAACTTTAACCAACGCTTCAAAATGATCAAGTTATATTTTTTGGCATTTTATGGCAATTAAACTGGAATTCCGCCAGTCGTGCCTGTATTATCGCCTGCCATGGTCCAGGCCGGACGCCTTGGTACGGAGCCGGTACCGAATCGCATGATATTTGTTCGGGACATTAAATACGACCCAAGGAACAATAACCAACGCTTCGAAATGATCAAGTTACATTATTTGGCATTTTATGGCAATTAAACTGGAATTCCGCCAGTCGTGCCTGTATTATCGCCTGCCATGGTCCAGGCCGGACGCCTTGGTACGGAGCCGGTACCGAATCGCATGATATTTGTTCGGGACATTAAATACGACCCAAGGAACAATAACCAACGCTTCGAAATGATCAAGTTACATTATTTGGCATTTTATGGCAATTAAACTGGAATTCCGCCAGTCGTGCATGTATTATCGTTTGCCATGGTCCAGTCCGGACGCTTTGGTACGGAGCCAATACCGGATCGCATGATATTTTTCCGGGACATCAAATATGACCCAAGGAACCATAACCAATGCTACGAAATGATTAAGTTACATTTTTTAGCATTTTATGGCAATTAAAAAGGAATTCAGCCAGTTGTGCCTGTATTATCGTCATCCATGGTCCAGGCCGGACGCCTTTGTATGGATCTAGTAACGGATTGCATGATATTTTTCCGGGACATCAAATACAACCCAAGAAACCATAACCAACTCTTTGAAAGAATCAAGTTACTCTTTTTCGCATTTTATGGAAATTAAACTAGAATTCCGCCAAGTCGTGCTTGCGGTATCGCCTTCTATGGTCCAGGCCGGACGCCTTGGTACGTAGATGGTACCGAATAGCATGATGTTTGTCTGGGAAATGAAATACAACCCAAGTATTCATAACCAATGCTTCGAAATGATCAAGTTACATTTATTGGAATTTTATGGCAATTAAACTGGAATTCCGCCAGCCGTGCCTGTATTATTGCCTGCCATAGTCCAAGTCGGATGCCTTGGTACAGAGCCGGTACCAAATCACATGATATTTCTCCGGGACATAAAATACGACCCAAGGAACCATAACCAACGCTCTGAAATGATCAAGTTACATATTTTTGGCATTTTATGGAAATTAAACTGGAATTCCGATAGTCGTGCCTTTTATTATCGCGTGCCATGGTACAGGCCGGACGCCTTGGTACGGAGCCGGTACCGGGTCGCATGATATTTGTATGGGACATTAAATATGACTCAAGGAACCATAACATACGCTTCGAAATGATCAAGTTACATTTTTTGGCATTTTATGGAAATTAAACTGGAATTCCGCCAGTCGTGCTTGTATTAGCGCCTGCCATGGTCCTGACCGGACGCCTAGGTACGGAGCCGGTACCGGATCGTATTATATTTGTCCTGGACATCAAATACGACCCAAGGAACCATAACCAACGCTTCGAAATGATCAAGTTATATTTTTTGGCATTTTAAGGCAATTAAACTGGAATTCCGTCAGTTGTGCCTCTTTTGTCGCCTGCCATGGTCCAGGACGGACGCCTTGGTACAGAGCTGGTACCGTATCGCATGATATTTTTCCAGGACATCAAATACGACCCACAGAATCATAACTATCGCTCTGAAATGATCAAGTTACATATTTTTGGCATTTTATGGCAATTAAACTGGAATTCCACCAGTCGTCCATGTATTATCGCCATCCGTGGTCCAGGTCGGACGCCTTAGTATGGAGAAGGTACGGATCACATGATGTTTTTCCGGGACATCAAATACAAAGCAAGGAACCATAATCAACTCTTCGAAAGGATCAAGTTACATTTTTTGGCATTTTATGGCAATTAAACTGGAATTCCGCTAGTTGTGCCTATATTATCGTCTACAATGGTCCAGGACCGACGCCTTGGTATGGAGCCGGTACCGGATTGCATGATATTTCTCCGAAACATCAAATACGACCCAAGGAACCATAACCAACGCTTGGAAATGATCAAGTTACATTTTTTGGCATTTTATGGCAATTAAAATGGAATTCCACCAGTCGTGCTTGTATTATCGCCTGCCAAGGTCCAGGCCGGACGCCTTGGTACGGAGCCGGTACTGGGTCGCATGATATTTTTCTGGGATACCAAATACGACCCAAGGAACCATAACCAAAGCTTCAAAATGATCAAGTTATATTTTTTGGCATTTTATGGCAATTATACTTGAATTCCGCCAGTCATGCCTGTATTATCGCCCGCCATGGTCCAGGTCGGACTCCTTGGTACGGAGCCCGTACCAAATTTCATGATATTTACCGAGACATCAAATTAGAACCAAGAAACTTTAACCAATGCTTCAAAATTATCAAGTTATATTTTTTGGCATTTTATGGCAATTAAATTGGAATTCCGCAAGGCGTTCCTGTATTATCGCCTGCCATGGTCCAGGCTGGACGCCTTGGTACGGAGTCGGTACCGGATCGCATGATATTTTTCCGAGACATCAAATACGACCCAAGAAACAATAACCAACGCTTCGAAATGATCAAGTTACATTATTTGGCATTTTATGGCAATTAATGTGGAATTCCGTCAGTCGTGCTTGTATTATCGTCTGCCATGGTCCAGTCCGGACGCCTTGGTACAGAGCCAATACCGGATCGCATGATATTTTCCGGGACATCAAATATGACCCAAGGAACCATAACCAATGCTACAAAATCATTAAGTTACATTTTTGGCATTTTATGGCAATTAGACAGGAATTCAGCCAGTCGTGCCTTTATTATCGCCATCCATGGTCCAGGCCGGACGCTTTGGTATGGATCTAGTACCGGATTACATGATATTTTTCCGGGACATCAAATACAACCCAAGAAACCATAACCAACTCTTCGAAAGGATCAAATTACCTTTTTTCGCATTTTATGGAAATTAAACTAGAATTCTACCAAGTCGTGCCTGCGTTATCACCTTCTATGGTCCAGGCCAGACGCCTTGGTACGTAGCCGGTACCGAATCGCCTGATATTTTTCCGGGAAATCAAATACAACCCAAGGATTCATAACAAATGCTTCGAAATGATCAAGTTACATTTACTGGACTTTTATGGCAATTAAACTGGAATTCTGCTAGCCGTGCCTGTATTATCACCTGCCATGGTCCAAGCCGGATGCCTTGGTACGGTGCCGGTACCGGTGATGCGTGGCTAGAATTCATGATTTTTAGCATTATATACCTTGCATTTTAT
>ML359549.1:0-34895 GCA_005239505.1 Nicotiana paniculata
TTTAAGAAGAAAGAAAAATATACGGTTGCAGTTGAAGAAATGCAAGACAAATTCAAAAAATATATCTTTTCAATTCCTCAGATTTACTTAATTGGCACTGTTTCCTTCTATTAAGATGGTTGATTGTCACCAATTAATCAATGTTTTATATACTTACATGGAGGTTGGAGCAACTGAAACCCCGGATATTTTTGCTTGTATGAACAAACTAAATGATAATTTACAACAATTATATAATAATTATGCAAGTATAGTTGATTCTGTTGCTGTTAATGCCAATGTTAATCCCACTACGCAGCGTACCACTTCTTCAGGTTCCACTACTTTGAATGATGATGAAATAGTTGATAGTTATAATATTTTTTCTACATTTGCTACAACTCAAACCAGTAGCAGAAACATTGATGAACTTCAATTCTACTTGCAGAAGCAAAAGGAGATTCGCACAAAGGAATTTTCAGCGTTGGGATGGTGGCGTGAGAATGAAAAGCAATTTCCTGTTCTTTCTGCTATGGCTCGGGACGTGCTGAATGTGCCAATTTCAACTGTTGCATCAGAGAGTGCATTTAGTCAAGCAAGACAACAACTAGGAGACACCCGTCACTCATTGGGAAGCAATGCTTTGGAAGTTTTAGTATGTTTCAGAGATTGGATTAGATCGGAACGAAGAAATCAAGGACGTGAAGATGTTGATAGCCCAGAAGACGAGGAACTTGGAGATATATTAACACATGGTAACCCATCTGAATTTAACACTCCAGAAGAAGGACAATCGGTTCATATTGATTATGAAGAACTTACAAGGGCAATGCAAAACCTTTGAATTTACTACTTGTCGAATTTAGTACTTAGTTGTAACTTGTAAGTTGTAAGAGTTGAATTTTGAAATTTGAAATTTGAAAATTGATAATTTGAAATACAAGTTGCACTTGCAATTTATAAGTGTAATTTTTTCCATAATCATTGTTATCTTTATATATTTTACTTTATATTTTATATAAATTACAATACATGTACAAAAACTTGAAAAAAAAAATTAAAAAGACTGAAACCCGGCTCGGCAGTACCCCTACTTGTACGGGTTCATTTTTACCCTGATAAGCCCCAACTCGTTAACAATTAACCGGTAACAACCCGTAACCGCAACCGATCCAGTTAAAAAAAAAATATAACCGGCCCGGTCCACCCGTTAGACACCATTACCTATAACAGTAGAATTTCAGGTGCAAGAATTGGTCTTTGGATTTCGTTTTCATCCTACTACCAAAGAGTACAAGGTGATCAAGATAATATATTATGTCAGTTTGTATCATGATGACCTTGGCTCTTTCCAAATTGGACTTCAGAAGTTCAAAGCCATGCAACCAAAAGAATTAGGGTTCAATTTTTTTTAAATTTGATTTAGACAATAAATCGTCCGATAATCGGTAATCACATATTACTTTGCTTGTTGTTTTATTGGATGGCTAGGAGATTATTATATTTATAACCCGGTGACCGTTAAGCCGAACCGTTAAGCGTAATAATTCACCCGATAAGCACCCCTACTTTACTGTCCTTTTTCAGATAGCTGCTTGATGAGAGAAAGGGACGCCGAGTACAGTCTTTCTTTGGTTCCAGCCCTAATTTGATACTTAAAGTACTTTTTGAAAATTGTCATCAAACACAATGAGCTTGTAAAAAATACTACTTAAATAATTTAGCCAAACATAAATTATTTTGCAAAAATACTTTTTTAAAAGGCATTTTTTAAAATGAACAATTTTTGCCAGTTTGACAAAACGTGTGATTGATCATGATAAACTAATATGATTTGATGTCGGCATACTATAGTAGTAAGTTTTTATCTTTCTTTCCACCTTAAAAAGTCTTCCTTATTTTACATTTGTGCTTTAATAGTTACACGATAAGAAGTACTTTTCCTTTTGAAGTTTGGTGTTTCCATTTCCATTCAAGCATTTAGTAAGTTATATAGAAGAAATCGACTGCCATAATTGTCATCCTCATTATCGGATATGCGTAAATACTATGATATATTAGAAATATAAACTCCCATTTTAATCCGTTTTCATTACACTAATTTATTTATCAAGAAAGGAAGAGGTAAAATGCTATCAGATACTTTCTTAAGAACTATGTATAAGATAAAATATGTTTACAATAATAATCGAATAAGAAAGTGACGCACGGAGCCGAAGACAGAAGATAATTGAATTCGAAGACGACGATCACATCGGTTAACGGAGAGAGTAATATTCACATAAATTAAATAAATGGCTGTCACACGGTAGCATTAAATGAGGAATATACTATAGCATTAAGTACACGGTCCGTTACAAGGAATATAAAATTCATTGTCTGCCGTTATATGTTTTTTAATGGTCCTCATAATTGACCTTAAAAAGAGCTTGATCCTAGGACCTTGTTCCCTAAGTACAACTATAAATAGTGAGCTCTATTATTATTATAAGGGGGGCGAATTTTCTGGCAAAGATACACTACATTTTATTAAAAACTTAATACAATTTTATCTTTTTGTTCTTTGATATCATTGTTGTTGTGCCCAGAAGCCTTGCTTCCCGAATTACTATTTCTACTATTTCATCTCAATCTAAAGGCTATGTATTACATGTTTATCTAATTCATCTATTATTTTCGGGATCAAATTAATTCACTTGTCTATAAATCACATATAAATTCAACTGTACTGTTTTACGGACGAACAGTTTGGCACCCCCGTGGGGCTTAGACGGTTGTGTAATTAAGCTGGTCCTTGCCTCTGTTACTAACATGTTTTATTATTTTTTCTTAGCAAAAAAAATCATAAAAATGACGGATAATGGTGTTAACAACACACAACCTTGAGACCCAAGGAAATCACCCTCAACGTGAGAATTCAATCAGTGATACTCGTAGCGAGGGGAACGAGGCCACATCGGTCCATGGAAGGCGATACTCACGACATTTTCGAGAAATGACTCCTGATGATGCTGAAGAAGAGCATGTCGTCGAAGCGGTAAGAGTCCTGCAAGAGCAAGAAGAGGCCATTCTAGGCCATCTATACGGCACGATAAGGTAATGACATAACTAAAGTAGGCGTTATCGGGTGCTTCCAATAATGCGAATAGGCGAGATCCAGCTCCTTCTGGTGCTCCCTCAAATCAAACAATGCAAAGGGTCGGCAATAACACACCGAGCGGAGAGGACGACTTCGATGGGACCGGGGGAGCAGTTCTAGTCATAACAATGAGATAGATCCCTTCAAAAATGAACTCATACAGTTTATGAGGGAAGTGAACGCTCGCATGGAAAAATATTGGGTACAATCAAATTAAGATGAACCCAGAGGATCAGGAAAAAACCTCGTTCATAATTAACTTCGGCACATATTTCTATAATGTGATGCCCTTCGGGCTAAAGAACGTCGGAGCCACTTATCAGCGGCTCGTAAATAAGATGTTTGAAAAACATATATGGAAAATCATAGAAGTTTATATAGACGTTATACTTGTTAAGTCTTTGAATGCAGAGGATCATCTTAAACACTTGCACGAAGCTTTTGACATACTAAGGAAGCATAACATGAAGCTTAACCCCAAGAAGTGCGCGTTCGGGGTCAGCTCCGGAAAGTTTCTAAGATTTATGGTGTCAGAGGGGATTGAGGTTAACCCTGATAAAATCAAAACCATCAAAGTCTCATAAGAAGATTGGCCGCTTTGAGCATGTTTATATCTCGGTCTTCAGAGAAATGCCATTGTTTATTTATGCTACTTAAAGAGAAGAACAATTTGAATGGACTCTGGAATTCCAGTAGGCTTTGAGGGATTTGAAAAGGTACTTGTCAAGTCCTTCACTACTATCGAAATCGGAGGAAGGCAACAAATTGTTAATCTACCTAGCAGTTTCGGAGGTAGCGGTAAGCGCCATTTTAGTCCGTGAATACGGAGGTACGCAATATCCCATTTACTACATTAGTAGAATTTTAACGGGAGCAAAAACTCGCAACCCGCATTTGGAGAAGTTGTCCTTAGCTCTCGTAGACCACTCGGAGGATAAGGCCTTACTTCCAATGTCACCCAATAGCGGATGTGACCAACTTTCCCCTACGGAATATCCTTCATAAGCCTGAACTCTCAGGTAGGCTGTCCAAATGGGCCGTCGAAAATAAGTGAATTTGATATAGAATATAAACCTAGGACTGCGATTAAGTCACAAGTTTTGGCCGACTTTATGGCCGATTTCAGTTCGGGATTGCTGTCTCTGGTAGCCAAAAAAACTGTGATGGTGTCAGAATCGACATCAGGAGTTTGGACCCTATTTACGGATGGAGCTCCCAACGTAAAGGGCTCTGTACTTGGCATAATACTAATCACGCCTTCGGGAGAAACCCTAAGGGAGGCCATAAGAATAGTCCCATTGACTAACTATGAAGTAGAGTATGAAGTTTTGATTGCAGGACTCGAATTGGCCCGAGGACTAGATTCCGAGGTCATAGAGATCAAATGAGACTTCCAACTGGTGGTAAATCAGGTCTACGGGATATTTGAATCCAAAGAGGAGTGCATGCAACAATACGTAGTGAAGGTTTAGGCTCTGCTTGCTCGATTCCGGGAGTGGCCAATTACGCATATCACGAGGGAAGAAAACATGAAAGTAAACGCATTAGCTAACCTTGGCTCATGAATGAAGGGATCGGATTCCGGCACGGTAGTACAACTTATGCACTCGGTTCTAAACATAGATAGCTACTACGAGGTAAACACGTCTAATTTGGTCCGGGACTGGAGGAATGAGATCATTGATTATCTCGAGCAAGGAAAGTTTCTTGAAGACCCGAAGGCATCTCGTGCGTTGTGCGAAAAAGCAGCACGATATAGCTCCAAAGGAGGCCAATTATACAGGAAATCTTTCCAAGGCCCGCTGGCGCGATGCTTGGGAGCCTCCATAGCGAACTATGTTATGCGAGAAATCCATGAAGGGATTTGTGGAAATTATTCGGACGAAGAATCCTTGGTGCTAAAGTTGGTAAGGTCAGGATACTACTGGCCCCGAATGGAACACGACGCAAAAGATTTTGTTCAAAAATGCGATAAGTGTCAACGCTATGCACCGCTGGTACATCAACCAGTTGAACTATTGCACTCAGTTTTGTCTCCATGGTTGTTCATGATGTGGGGAATAGATATCGTCGGACCACTGCCTCTGGCCGCTGGTAAGTAAGGTTCCTTTTGATTTTAACTGTCTATTTTTCTAAGTGGATTGAAGCAGGTCCTTATCAAAAGATCGGCGAACGCGAAGTGGAGGATTTCTTGTGGGAATACATAGTTTGTAGATTTGAAGATACAAAAAGAGATAGCCTGCGAAAACGGGCCACAATTTATAAGCACAAACGGCCAAGCAGAAATCAACAAACAAAGTGATTATTTAGAATCTCAAAAAGAGGTTGGAAGCAGCTAAAGGAAGATGGCCCGAAAAACTGCCAGGAGTACTATGTGCATACCGAACAACGGCCAAATAGAGAATAGAAGAAACTCCTTTCTACCTTATATATGGAGCAGAATCCCTGATCCCGGTAGAAGTAGGGAAACTACCCGAGATACTTCCAGGCGAATGAAGAAGCAAACAACGAAGCAACATTGTCAATTTGGAACTGCTCGATGAATGCAGGGACTTGGCGCATATAAGGATGGCAACTCAAAAGCAAATAATAGAAAGATATTACAACCGAAGAGCCAACCTCCATTATTTCAAAGTGGGAGATTTTTTTTAAGGAAAGTAACTCAAAACACCCGAGAACTCAATGCAGGGAAGCTAGGTCCAACTTGGGAAGGCCCCTACCGGGTTTCAGTTGTTACCAGAAAAGGTTCATACGAGTTGGAGAATCAAGGTGGAGAAAAGTTTCCAAGAAACTGGAACGTGGCACATCTAAAGAGATACTATTGCTGATAAACCTTCCCTTTACTGAAAGGTTGTGCTGTGCTCTTTTTTTCTTCGTCCAGTTTTTGTCCCAATTGGGTTTTTCTGGAAATGTTTTTAACCAGGCAGCAACAGAAATCTTTCTACGTAGGAAGTGTTGACAACAACAATAAGACCTTCTAATAACAAGGCACACACATGAAGAACCACGTGGACGGTTAGACAATCTTTTGTTCGATAGCAAAGTTACTACTGGGAAGTTAAGTTTTCTATCGAACAAAGGTTACCTGGCCGTTCACAAATACAAGCCACTAGGGGATTGGTATATAGTTTTTGGCTTAATAGCATAAATTCCTAACGGACTGGAGGCTCGCATCGAGATCGCGGACCGTAGAGCTTAAAAGTCTATTGCGCTTAATGGTCCTCTTATGTTTTTCCTCATATTGTGCATACTTCATCACGACATCAACAAGATCTTCGGTTTTGGAGTTTAAGGCCAACTCCAAATTATTTTATCTTTTAGCGGAGGCAACCTCGCGGTCAGATGCAACAATAACGACACCAAGGACTTTAGCCCATTTGGCCCTAGCCTCTTCAAATTGAACCCTCAGTGGGTGATCTCTTGGCTAAGGGTCTCTGATTCTTGCTCGCTTTGTTGCAAATGAGCCTCCAACACAATAGCTTTGGCTTCCAGCTCAGAGAGGTGAGCAACAATTTGGTCCCACTCGAGCAAAAGTTGATCCCACTCGGAGGTAAGTTCCTCCTTTTCCCGAATCAATATTTGGAGGCCTTCGGAAGTAAGAAATTGGCATGCGAAACAAGAAAGGCAAACTTAAAATACTAATACATCAAATATAGAAGAAATGACAAAGGAAATGAAGAGTACATCACTGCGGCGTTGTGCATAACATTGTTCTCCAAGCACTCTCCCGAGAGAGCCTGTATCTTTTCCCAATCTTTTTCTGATGCCAAAGGCTTCAGATAGTTAGCAAGCTCCACCGGCCGGGACAACAGATTGCACCCCGTAGAGATCGAGAGAGTAACGCTCCTCCTCCTGTGAGAATCTTCTGAGGGGGCAGGAAGCATAATTTTGCCTCAAATTCCCACGAACTGGGAATTGGGGGAGATAAACATCCTCTTCTCCGACAGATGCGGCCAGTGGAGATGATGTGGTAGTTGTTGGTGTAAGACTCGGTGATAAAGGAGAAGAAGCTAATGGCATTGAAGGATGAGAAGTGGTTGCGGCAAGTGCAGCAGTGGGTGTTGGTTACTCGTCAACTGAAGACGATAGGGACTCGGTACTCAACCTCATCGTACCAGGCGCAACGATTGAGATCCAAAAATCGGAGTTGGCATTTTCCACCATCTCAAACTCCCCTAGAGCACCGAGGCATCGTCCTCGGTTGGTGTAACTAACTCAAAAAGTTGAGCAGTCTGTTAAGCTGAGGAAGGTCGTCGTCTTCTGTGTAGACAAGCCCACTTCTCACTGACTTCTCCATCATCGTCAATCACCACGGTATCTATGGCCAGCCTGGGCAGGGGGCTCGTCACCATAACTTCCGGAGATGACTCGAGGGCGGCGTTCTCCGCCCTCTTATTCTTTCCCCCGGTCACGGAGGAACGCCTTCTTTTTGGTTGCTAGTTCTCCGGCCGAGAACTCTGTGAAGAAGCACTCGCACCAGAAGCAGGCCCGGAGACGCCTGTCTATGTAAAAGCCTTCTACAGTAGTCTCGCTGCATCAACGGGATTAGCCAAAACATCCTCCTCGAGGACGACAACTAAGCCCTGGGGTAGAACTGTATTCAACAAGAGAGAAGAGTCAAACAATTTCCTTATGTGAGAAGGTAAAAACAAGATGAGTTCGACTTACCATAATTTTTGGCCTTCCACACGTATTTCAGGGACAACTCTTCCCACGTGCGGGTTTCAGGCGTAGTAACACCCAAAATTTTCTGGACCCATTGGTCCAAGCCCTCAACCCTACAGGGAACCCACCGAGTCTGAAACAGGTAAAGGAAGAAGAGTCAATAATAATGAGGAATGATATTTAACATAAGTAGAAACAAACGATGGACTTACAAGTGTGGTTCCATAATTGCGGGAAAGCCGGAGCGGAGACCGGATGATGTCCTTATTGGCGACTGAAACAAACATTCTATCCATCCACGGTCGTTGTCATCATCCATGTTGGATAACAATGCATGGTGGCCACACTTGCTGAAATTAATCATTCTCCCACAGATGATTTTGGGAGAATAGAGGTTCATCACTCGTGCTAAGGATAACTCTTATCCCGTCTCCCGACACATGTGTCAAAGACAAGCAATTGTCCTCCACCCGGAAGGGCTTACCTGTGCCAAGCACACTTGATAGCAGAGGCAGAACTCCACAATGATGGAGTCTAGCTTTCCACTAAAAGAAAATGCTCCCAAAGTGAAGGGATACGTGTAAAAATATGTAAAATCCTTCTTGGATAAAGTTATCCGCTCTGCCAGGTCGGAAGCGATTATATCCAAATCTTGACAATGGTAGGCTTCCTTCAGAGTAGGAATACTGGTAGGACGGATAAAAGAAGGGTAAATGCTAACAGCCCACGTATGAAGGTGAGCAGAAGGGTACTAGGGTACTTCTCTTCAATATCTTTGGTGGTAATCAGATTCTTTTGGGACGATGGTACTCAACGTAGGGGGAGCATCATCATCAACGTTGCCTTTATTCTTTGAGGAACTAAGGATTTTAGAAGAAGAAGCCATTCTATGTTAGAAAAGAAGGAAAAGTTTTTTTTCTTATGAAGAAAATTAAAGAAAGGTTGGAGACAAATTACGAGTTAAATAAAGAGAGTTTGAAGACTTATGAGGTATGAATGAAGAAGTTTGATATGTATAAGTGAAGAAATAGGCTGCTAATATAGTGGTCATAATTACCTCGATAACCGGCAAAACTGATGCTAAATCATGGGATGGCACGAGTTCGGGGCATTAAATGCAGAGAGACGTGCCTAATCAACCGTCAAAAAACTTTTTAGAGAGGATTAGTGAATTTCCGCCAAAAGAGTTGTTTTCTACCAACTTCCATGTGACATAAAGTTACACCATCGGAAAGCAGGAGGACTATCTGTGTAGGGTAAAATATGTTTATAATAAATGACCGAATAAGGAAGTGATGCATGGAGCCGAAGACAAAAGACAATTGAACCCGAAGGCGACGATCCCATCTGTTACCAGAGAGAGTAATACTCATAAAGATGAAATAAATGCATGTCACTCGGTAGCATTAAATGAGGAATATTATATAGCATTAAGTACATGGTCTGTTACAAGGAATATAACATTCATTGTCTGTCATTATACGTTCTTCAATGACCCTCATAATTGACATTAAAGAGGGCTTGATCATATGACCTTGTTCCCTAAGTACAACTATAAATAGTAAGCTCTATTATAAATATAAGGGAGACGAATTTTCTAGCAAACATAAACACTCTATTCAAAGCTTAATCCAATTTTATCTTTTTGTTCTTTGATATCATTGTTGTTGTGCTCGGAAGCCTTTCTCCCGGAATTACTATTTTGATATTTCATCTCGATCTCAAGGCTAATTATTACATTTTTATCTAGTTCATCTATTATTTCAGGATCAAATTAATTTACTTGTCTATAAGTCACATATAAATTTAACTGTAACGTTTTACGGGAAAACAAACTATGCAACAACTTTAAAAAAAAAACGAGAAAGGAATACGCAAAATTGAGTGACAACATAAGCTTGAACCTTCAAGAAGCAATACGAGAATGCTATCAAGTATCAACATTATGATAATTCATGACACATATTAATACAAAAACCTAATTCACAATTATATTTTTGTATCTGATATTTGTAAGCGGGAAGATTAAAAGCTTTCATCAATTGTTACTCACTAATCACTATCGACGCAATTATGTTATGGCGGTCCTAGAAACCAAAAGTGCACGTCTGTTAAATGTATCATAATAGTTTGGGTTAAATGAAAATAAAGCTTCTACTCATGAAAGTTAAGAAGGGCAAACGGCACGTGACAAGATATTTACTTAAGGTGCGGGACGCAAGCTCCATGGGTATTTCAACTTTTAATATTTTTTAAATTAATAAAATAAATATATAAATAAAAAAATATTAAAATAACCAAAATTCAAAAAATAATATATATATATATATATATATATATATACACTATAAACATGCTAATATGTGCGTGAAACGTACGAAATAATATATTTTTCTTGAAAAAAGTAAAACAAATGTAGTGATGCATTATACCTTTATGATAGAATATACTTAAGAGTCATAAAAATAATATTCTAGTTCGTAATAGTTCAAAGAATAAAAATAACAATAATATTAAGTTATTATTTAAACCTAAAACTAGACAACAAATCACAAATATCCATTATATAATAAAAATAGCCAAAATAGAGTCATCAAATAAATATCTAAACTAAAGCGATCAGATGAATTCTGAAACCAAAAACTAACTTGAAAATAATAATAAAGAATACAAAAAAAAAAAAAAATACGAGAAGAAAATGAAGCATAAAAAAGGAAAATGCAAGTATGAAAGCTGAGTAAAAATTAGAGGACAAAACTATTTGCTTTATAGTTTGTACTTTGTAAATAAAGGTGCAAAGTGTATTTGTTACTCCGTATTAAATTATAAAATTATGATAAACAATACCTTTAGCTTTGAGATTTGTAGTTTTAAAATTTAATAGAGTTAACTTTTGAATATTTAAGTTAAAAAAATTATTAAGTAATTTTAGCTTAAAATTGGAAAAGTTCTCGGGGAGTATGCTCCAAATGAACGCCCAGAACGTTGGCGCTTACGCTTAGGCGAATGTCCGGAATGTTGGGGCTTACGCCCTATGGTGCTTATGCCCCGTCAGTACGCTTCAGTGCGTTTTCGACGCTTTACCCCAGGACTTGCTCGCAAAACACCTTATAAAACACTGGACACAACAATATTCTATATACTAGTGAATAATTCAAGATGCCCCAACACACGTATTGATTCTTTAGATGTTATTTATTATACGCGGACGATCTTGGTAAACAGTCATTTCTCATATCGATTATTAAAACTTAGTCATATTTAAATTAGAATAGCAAAGTAGCCACTGATTCGATTAAATTGATGTGCTTGCCCCCGACTAGAATACGAAATAGAACTCCAGTAATCAATAAGGAGTTCGGAACTTTGACAAGTTCCCCGTAAATTATGATGGAATTTCCAAAATCCAAAAATTGTGAGCCTTTACCGATCAACATCTAAATTCTACGAATGATTCTTGGTTTTTGAACCTTTACTATTGCAAAATAGAAAAATCTAATAAAAATTTATCATTTTTGAATTCTCATTATACTTCAGTAATTTTTAGCTTTTAAATATAAAATCTAGGAAAAAGTATTAATTTTTTAACCTTTATTAATGCAAAATCCAGGAAAAATTACTGATTTTTAAACCTTTACTAGTGCAAAAACAAGAAAATCCAGGAACAATTAATGATTTATGAATTCACATTATACGTCAGTAAGTTTTTGCCTTGTAATACAAAATTCAGAAAAATTACTAGTTTTTGAATCTTTACTAGTTAAAAATCCCGCAACAATTTACGGTTTTTGAATTCACAATATACTTCAACAATTGAGAACTACTGCGTCAACTAATTCAAACTCTAGGAACAGTTGCTAGATTTTGAACTTATGAATATTCAAAGTTCAAGTTCAGTAATTGTTACTGAAATTTGTTTCGTATTATAGATAGGGGTATTTTTACCCAAACTTTTATTTTCGCATTAATAAATGGTTACTTTGCCAATACAATTTAAAATATGATCAAACTTTAATAGTCGACCTAAAAAATGGGCAACGTGGCTAATTTTTGTCATTATATTATTACAACTTATCATAAGATTTATTGGTAAGTGACATGTTAGTTATTTGCTTTAGAAAATGAAACAACGAAGCAAATTTCAAGTGCAATTTTAGCAGATTTTTAGTATTGTAATTCCTAGTCTTAGGAGTTATTATCTCTTTTTTGTAATTTGATTGTTCAATAAATCAATAGCATATTTTTCTATTTTCAGTTAGGAATTTGATGCTATAAATGTATGTCTATAGCATCATATTCTAGTAGTCGCTTCTCTTTGCAATTTTAGTCTTACTTTTTTTTGCCTCTTTTTTTCTCTTTAAAAAATCAATTACTGAAATCAAAGCCATCTAACTAAGAGACCTAAGTGAGTGAATTTTCTCTTGGTATACGTGTAATGTCATGGGTGACTTTCCAGCCGTGCCCCATGAATTAATTCTTTAAAACCACAAGTAACTCTTATATCAATTGTTGGTTTTTTAAAGAGAAGAAACGAAAGAAAACAAAGTAAAGACTGAAATTGCTAAGAAAATGACTACTAAAATTTCCTTTGCTGCATATTCTAGTAGTCACTTCTTTTAGGATCTTTGGCCATATATCTTGACGGCTTGTTTTGAAAATTTATTTGAGAACAATGTTCGTTCATGGAATATGATCAGTTTTTGTTGAAAACATCGTTTCACTCACAAAATTTCAAATTTTTTTTTCCAAATAAAATACATGTCCAAATACAACTACAACTTCACCTTCAAAAAATATTTTTTAAGACAAACGTCAAGCAATTCTAGCTTAGCAATTTCAGTCTTATTTTATTCTTTCCTTCAAAAAACCAACAATCGACATGTTTTGCTTAGAAGAAGAAGCAATAAGAGGCCCTTTGTTTTACGGGCAAGAAAAAACAAACTGATGGTAATACTATTCTTTTTTGGTTAAGATGATTCATATATATTAATAGAAACTACCTGTTAGGGTACAAAAGGGTGAAATAATTGTTTGGAAGGGGATACACTGGTTCCCCCTCATTGGTGTCATAAGTATCAATATTACAGCCATGAATTTTCCTTGAGAAAACAGTTCCTGCGATGCCGGCCCAAAATACATGTGTAGCAAACACCGGAGGAACGGTTGTTACAAAAACATCAAGAAAAATTTCCTTTGCTCCTTCCTTGGCTAGCAAGTCAGCAACTCCGTTTGTCTCCCTGTAGTTGTGCTTCACC
This sequence comes from Nicotiana paniculata, assembly GCA_005239505.1. Lineage (NCBI taxonomy): Eukaryota > Viridiplantae > Streptophyta > Magnoliopsida > Solanales > Solanaceae > Nicotiana > Nicotiana paniculata. The sequence goes on from ML359549.1 coordinate 13,039, forward strand.
ACCATGTCTCCTAGTCTTTGAACGATTGACCTGCATTCAAAAATGATTGAGTCAAATATGAGGTTTCCATTATTAAGCATTCTAATTACCTCTGTGGAATCTGTATTGATTTCCAGCGGTGTTAGCTGCTTTTCTTCAGCTATTGCATGCCCTTTAGGATTACGAGTAATTCGGCCCGTGTGTTTGTAGCATGTTGTATACTTCTCATATAGCCGAGGATCCAGTTACCACTTGCATTTCTGAAGGATGGTAACACTATTCTGTTCTTAAAAATTGTCATTATTCTCTATCTTTTACATATCAATTTTGTGGATTCTTTTGTCTCATTATTGTATATTTTGTTTAATGTGATTGGCACTTATGTGAAAGACACTGGATTGAAGAGTTAACCAAAGTTTCTAATGCCTTATTTTTTAGTAACAAAAGAGTTTTATTTAAAAGAAACTACTCTATGAGATTAGCCTGAGCAACAAAGTACTTACTCGGTCTCACAAAATTAAAACAGAAATAACAAAAACGGGAAGAACAGATCAAATACCGTTTCTGCTGTCAAATTGACGTAAGATTAATGTGATAGGACTTTCATTGACATACAATCACCGAGCATTACCTCTTAAGGTATGATTTCCATATTCATGTACCACTTCAAGAAGATTTTTGATATCTAGTTGAAAATAGGAATATTTAATTTTTGAAAGTTTAATATAAGGCCATTAATTCCATATATTGGCCATATTTGCATGTATAAAACGATAAATTGAATAATCGATAAATCACAACATGATATGCAATCCTAGACTGTTGATATTAGGCTAAAAATTTATGTTTTTGCATGTAATTTGATCTTGTTAATTTTAGTGTGAATATTTGTGATTCGAGCTTAATATTGGTGTTTATATATGTAGGAGTCAATTTGAAGTGATTTGGCAAGCTTGCATGTAAATGAAAATAAAAATAAAAAGAATTTGAAAGGAATATGACTTTGCTGCCGAGGTTCGCGCCAGGCATCAACCAAAACTCCAAAGGCAATCTATCAGCCATTTTTTATACTTGCAGTAATAAATCATGCCATCAAACACTATAAGAGGTAAATAAATAAAAATTTCCCCACACATGCCTCTAAAAAGTCGGGTGATTTACACGAATGGCCTCAAGAGGGGTGGTTTTGAACTTGACTCCGCTTGTTTCATGCGGCAAATCTTCAAAGTTTAACAATTTTTAGCCCATGGGCAAGACATCTTACTTTTAACTTTGAAAGTTTGCTCAAAGTGAGGGGTCAAACGTTCACGACCACCCGTTTTCAAAATTATTGGATGTAATTCTTATGCTTAAAACCCACTATAAGAGTTGAAAGGATATATGTCATGTGCGGGGTACTTAAGAATGAATGTTACCCAAGACACTGAAAATAATAAACTTTTTCTTTTACATTTTTTTGGTCGAAACAAAAATAAAGGACAAGAAGAGAACTTAAGTGAGTGATAAGATTATTTTTTGTTGGATATTAGGTTTGGGTCGTGGGTCGCCCATGTGGACTGACCCGACCCTTTTTAGAAGAGATTAAACTTAAGGAGGTTATTAATGTTGGTTTTTACTCCTAAAAACAATCACACGTTATTTGAAAGATGTGAGAACATGGAGTGGTGGTTTTCATCGGTAGTTTTTCCTCTATTCCTCTTCTATATATCTGTTCTACAGATTAACTCAAAAAAAGTGAAAAACTTTCTCTTCTTCTCCCAACAAAAAACACGTACAAAGAAGGAAGACTTTTAATTTGTGAATTAAACTTTGTTTCCTGGTGATTCAAAGTTCGACGTAGGATAATTCTTTTGGTGGTGAGTTTAACGGTTTCCGTTGCGTCAATAAGATACACAACTCGTTGTTCTCACCCCTCGTTATTAACTAACAATGGTATCAGAGCCGTAGTTGTGTTCTTTCGATTAGAGCACACATCTTGATCTTGGATTATTGAAAATTAAAATACTGTGTGAGAAGTATCTTTAATATACTGTTTATTGCAATTTCTCTTTGTATTGCACATTGATAGATTGTGAAAAGAATAAAAACTTTGAAATAGTAGTCGGTGTCACTTTTATTATTGAAAGAGAGTTCAAGATTTGAAGAACTGAATTTTTGTATATGTGGTTGCAATTTGGGCGTAAACCAACATTGCTTTACACAATCTGTGAAGAGGATCAGTAGTGTGTCCTACTTTAAATAAGACTTTCATTCTGGAAATAAAATTGAGAGAACATAAAATTGGAAGAAACTGATTTAGAAGACACTTTGTTTAATATATAAGTTGCAGTCAATAACGCATCTCCCCAAAATGAGATAGGTAAATTTGCATGCACCTTTCATGGACCTTATCATGTCCGGTAGTGTTCTATTCCTCCTTTCTGCTACACCATTTTGTTGTTGTGTGTACGAAATAGTTAATTGTCTGATGATTCCCTTTTCATTGCACAATTCTTCAAATTCTTTTGAAAGATATTCACGCCCTCTATCGATTCTTAGGGTCTTAATCCTTTTGTCTAATTGATTCTCAACTTCATTCAAATATTTCTTAAAGTATTCAAGTGCTTCAGATTTATGAGAAGTCAAATAGACATAACCAAAGTGTGTGAAATCATCAATGAACGTAATGAAATATAAAGCACCAGACCTAGCCCTCACATTCATGGACCACAGATATCAGAATGAATTAATTGCAAATGGAAAATCAGCTCTCTTAGTCTTTCCAAATGGTTTACGTGTAATCTTTCCGGCAAGACAATTTTCATAAGTTGGCATTTCAATTTTAGAGAAAGAACCCAAATGTCCTTCCTTAGCCAATCTATTCATTCGATCCTGCCCTATGTGACCTAATCTTTCATGCCATGTAATAACATCAACATCATTGTTACTAGAATAACATGCCATAACACAACGGTCAACATAATAGTTATACGTAGAAGGATTACAATCTAACACAATAAAATCATCAAACGATGTCCAAAATCATTAAAAAACATTGTCTTGAGTAATTCTAAGACCACTGCGACTAAAGTTCAAATTGAAATGTAAATCTAGAAGGACAACACAGAGACTAAGTTTCGTCGAATCTCTGGAACATGCAGGACGTCATGCAACATCAAAGATCGGCCACCACACATGTCCATTCTGCAAGTGCCTATCCCTTTGACTTCAAGCTTTGCATTATTTCCCATATGTACATGCTTTGATCCAGGTGAAGCTTGACGAAACTCTATGAACGCTTCCTTATCACAGCTCACATGGTCGGTGACCCCTGAATCTACAATCCACACATGATAAGATTCAGTTAGTAAAATAGTGCTAGAAACATATATAGCACTAAGAGATGCATTTGGAAATACTACATTTTTCGGCTTAGTGCACTCACGAGCAAAATGCCCTGGAACTTGGCAATTGTAGAACTTCATCTTACTCTTATCTTTCTTCTTGTAGAACCATTTTCCTTTCTTAGAATTTGTTTTGTTTCTTTTCTTGGAGGATCCTTCTCCTGTCTCCTTACCCTTTCCGTTATTTTTCTAGTTTCTCTTGCGCTTGAAATTTGATTTCTTTATACCACTTTATTCTGCCAAAAAAGGTATTAGGTACAACTTTAGCAGCACCAAGTTGCTCGTCTTCAAGCTCCACATGACGGGCAATATCAGCAAAATTTTTGATGCTATCATTGTGGGTCAAGTTAACCTTCAAATGTTCCCAATTATTGGGAAGAGACCGAATCGCTGCCTGAACCTGCTGCTCATCAGAGAGAACATGGCCAACACTTTTGAGTTGAGCAATCATATTTGACATCACCCTTAGATGTTGTTTGACACTATGATCATGCCGCTTTTTGTACGTGTCAAACTTGATTGTCAGTTGTCGAAGGCGAGTAACAATTGTAACCCCATATGCCTCTCTTAAATGTGCCCACATGGCTTGAGCAGTAGGATATTGTTCACATTCGTGGATGAGATCATCAGCAACGGAACTTACAATAATTCCACGTGTAGTGGGATATTTATTCTTCCAAATATTGTAAGTTTCCAGATCCCTCCTGTGTTGGCAGTGTTACCCTCCTCTGGGTGACTCATAGCATGGTTAATACTTTCAAGAGCATCTTGCTCTTCGATTACATACCACATCTTATGATTTTAGATGTCGTAATTTTCACCATTCAATTTGTCACCCTTATTCAAGTCAACAATGATACTTTTCGATGTCATGTCTGTTATTAAAGACAATATTACACATTTAACTCATCAATATATATACTACAATCAATTTATGCATATGATTACAAACTCAATAATTAATTATAATATTAATTTTATATTTAGTATAGAATCGAAAGGTCACTACGTTTTCATTCATCATCTATATCTAAATATTTTAATTAATATTAAAATCACTTCTTAGTGTGTACTTTATTTCAAGTCTCAATCCATTAAAAAAAATATAATAAACAATGTATGTAACTGGTGAGACAAATAACATAATTTAAATTTCATTAAGATAAAATACATAATAACAATTTACATGTTTGCTAGGACATACATGTACCAATCGAACACTAACTCTTGCACATACATGCTAAAAGGTGCATTAGGCCAAATATCATGATAAATCTCAGTTAAAATTTCACCCCAAGGCTCTCGAAGGGAGTCTGCTAAAATAGCTAACGCTTCCCAATCAGTAATTTCTATGTAATTAGTCAATTTGGCTCTTTTTAACGTAAAAAGGTGTCCATGTTCAGGAATGGAAGCATTAGGGCCCATTTTAAATTCCTTAAACTCCCTAAATTTCCTTTATCCTTCCCTTCTTTCAGCCCTTCAATCCCTTAACTCATTTTGTCTCGCCCTTGGGACATTCCTGATGACTTCAGGCTCCGAGTCTGAATCATTATAGAAATAAGTCATGCGACGACATACCCTTCTATATTTTCCCCTTCCTTGACTTTGAGAACTCTCACTTGGAGTAATTCGAACTTGTCCCTGTTCAGCCATATCTGAAATAGGACCAAGAAAATAATAAGAATGACTACAACCATCAAATATGATAACATATGTCACAATAACTCATAGAAGTATATCAATGTAAGGGATAATGGCTAAACTAATTTTCTACTTTAAGTAGATAATGAGTTCAATTAAGTCCAAATCTCTAGCTATCACATGATGAAAGTCATGAACAAATAAGACTTGACTTAGTGAAAAAATAATTTGATTAAATCTCTTGATTTATAAATCCATGATATTAGCCATTCTGTAGGAGTGTTTCTGTCAGCAACATGCAATTCTTCATCTTAAAATAATAAGAAAGGCAGAATAGCCTCTTAGACATTTGTACTTGTGTCACTTTGTCATCCCGGAAAGGTTACACGTAAACCTTTTGGAAAGGCTAAGAGAGCTAATTTTTCATTGCAATTAATTCATTCTGATATCTGTGGTCCAATGAATGTGAGGGCTAGATCTGGTGCTTTATATTTCATTACGTTCATTGATGATTTCACACGCTTTGGTTATGTCTATTTGATTTCTCATAAATCTGAAGCACTTGAATACTTTAAGAAATATTTGAATGAAGTTGAGAATCAATTAGACAAAATAATTAAGACCCTAAGAACCGATGGTGTAGCAGAAAGGAGGAATAGAACACTACTGGACATGATAAGGTCCATGATGGCGCATGCAAATTTACCTATCTCCTTTGGGGGAGACGCGTTATTGACTGCAACTAGACCTGGCAAGATGGTTAAAAATAATAGTTATCCAACCAACCCAACCCATTAAAAATGGGTTGGATAACTGACTTTTTTAAACCGGGTCGAATATGGATAATTACCCATATTATCCATTAGAAAAATGAGTAACCAAATGGGTAAAATATGGATAATATTATTGAAAAATTATTTCGGTAATATTCTTTTGTTGCAAGGGGAAACAAATCCATATTAGAGCTTGAGGCTAATATGAAGTCATGAATGGATAATATGGTTACTCATTTTATCCGTCGGTTAACTCGTTTATTACCCGTGTTAAATATGGGTCGGGTTGAATAATTTGCCAATTTTTTCTATTACCCTTTTCGACCCGAACCATTCCGACCCGCCCGTTTGCCACTCCTAACTGCAACTTACATATTGAACAAAGTGCCTTCTAAATCAGTTTCTTCCACTCCTTATGAGCTATGGACTGGTCGTAAACTAAACTTAAAGCATTTACGACCTTGGGGTTGTGCTGCATGTCTAAAAGATTCTTTTTGGTAAATTAGGTCCAAAAGACAGGAAATGTGAAAACAACTTAAGCTTACACATTTGATATTTGCGGACGACTTAATGATTTTCTGCAAAGGAAATGCACAATCAGTTTTTAGAGTTATGGAAGCTCTATCTCATTTTAGTAATGCCACTTGATTGAAGGCTAACATGGATAAGTCCAGCATATTCTTGGCAGGGGTGTATGACAACATCAGGGAGCAGCTAATTCATATCACTGGATATACCTTAGGTACTTTCCCAATAAGGTACCTTGGGTTGCTCCTCTCTTTAAAGAAATGGAGTAAAATGGAATGCCATCAACTCATAGAAAAAATTACACACAAGATTACTACAGTCTACTCAAAGAAATTGTCTTATGCAGGAAGGCTACAGGTGGTTAATGCCTTTCTATTCTCAATTCATAGTTTATGGGGGGGCGGCCTTTATACTCCCCCAAAGTGTCTTGAATGAGGTGGATACGAAATGTAGAGAATACTTATGGGGTGGCACTAAAGAAAAGGGGAAAATTACACTTGTGGCTTGGGAGAAAGTATGTTGGCCAACGAAGTTGGGAGTGTTGAATATCAAAGGTAGTAGGAAGTGGAACATTGCATCAGTAGATAAACTATTATGGCATTTGGCTAGCAAAAAGGACTCATTATGGGTGAAATGGGTACATGGCATATATATGAGACACAACCAGAATATTTGGACTCATAAACCTCCTATTGATTGTAGTTGGTATTGGAAAAAGATCAACTCCGTTAAAGTGAATATGCAAGGTTGGTACACACAAGGGCAGTTCACTATGACTCGTGGGGGAAAATGTTCAATTAAGAGTAGTTACATCTATTTATTAGGTCAACAGAATAGACTGAGAATTGCAGAACTGATATGGAATTCGATCTCCCTACCCAAGCATAGATTTGTTATATGGTTGGCAGTGCATGACAAACTACTCACCAAGGCAAGGCTAAAGAAGTTGAACATTCCTGTGGATAATGATAAATGTTGTCTATGTGATGGGTTACTAGAGGAAACATCAACACATATATTTGTGGATTGTGCTTGGACAAGAAGAATCAGAATTGCATTAACATAATGGACTAGAATTCCAATCCTAATTGGTGAAGTGAAGCAGGTGTTAGGCAAGATAAAGAGTAAACATTGGAAGCAATTAAAGAAGGAAGTAGTAGCAGCTTTGTGGAGTGCCGGGATATACCATGTATGGAAAGCTAGGAACTAGAAACTCTTTAGAGGAATTACTGTGAATAATGACGTAGTAATAACACGAATCAAGAATGAATTTGTAGAAAAAATAGAATTACTTAGAATGTCTAGAAAGGCTCAGCGATACAATAGGATATTACAAAAAATCTTGTGTAATTAGTTGTTTGTTGGAGGCCTACTACTTGCACTACCCTACCCGTCTAGGGTATGTGTTCATTGGTGAATTAGAGAATGGAAGTGTTAGTGAGATTGAATCACGAGATTTCACATTTCTGGAAAATGATTTTCCAAAGAAGGGCGAGGAAATATTGAACTCAGATAGTCAGCAAGTGTCTTCTGATGCAATTGATAATCAAATTGATCAAGATCTTATTCTTGATCCGAGTGGGAGTGGTAACTCTCAATCCCAAAATCCTTCTAACGAACCTAAATTTCAACTATGAAAGAGTGTCAGGAAAAAAATACCCAAACGTATTTATGAAATTGAAGATTATATTTCTTGGTATCTCCCACAGAAATGGATGAGCCAAAGTCCGGGACTGAGGCTTTATCGAGCCTTGGAAAAGATGAGTGGATGAAAGCAATGAAAGAAGAATTAGAGTCCATGAAAACCAACAAAGTATGGGATCTAGTTGACCTTCCGCATGGGTGTAGAGACATTGGGAACAAATGGGTTCTCAAAGTTAATAGCAAAGCGGATGGGTCAATAGAAAGATACAAGGCACGATTGGTGGCAAAAGTCTTTACTCAAGAAGCTGGAATAGATTATGGGGAAACATATTCACCAGTTGTGAAGTTTACCTCAATTCGCTTACTTTTGGCTATTGTTGCACGTTTGGATTTGGAATTACATCAAATGGACGTGAAGAAAGCTTTTCTCAATGGAGAACTAAACAAAAAAATCTACATGGAAAGCTTCATCGTTAAAGGCCAAGAAAAGAAGATATGTAAATTGAAAAGATCTATTTATGGTCTGAAGCAATCTTCAAGGCAATGGTATTTGAGATTCACAAGAAGGTGATCTCATATGATTTCACCATAATCAATAAAGATCATTGTATTTATGTGAAGAAGTCCAATGGGATGTTTGTAATTCTTTCTCTTTATGTGGACGATATTTTATTGGCCGGAAACAATTTGGAGTATTTGAAAACTATAAATTCATGGCTTTCAAAGTCATTTGACATGAAAGATATGGGCGAGGCAGACTATATACTTGGAGTTAAGATCCAAAGAGACCGTTCCAAAAAGTTATTGAGTCTATCTCAAGAAACTTATATAAAGAAAATTTTGGAGCGTTTTCGCATGAATAGTTGCAAATCCATGGATACTCCTATAGCGAGAGGTGAAAATTTAAGCCTTGAAATGTGTCCCAAGACGGAAAATGAAAAGCAAGACATGTCTCGAGTCCCATATTTCAGTGTTGTCGGGAGCTTGATGTACGCTATGATGTGTACTCGCCCAGACATTTGTTATGCCGTAGGTCTGGTTAACAGGTATCAATCGAATCCCTAGAAGAGATCATTGGAAAGTTGTGAAGAGAATTTTCAGATACCTTAAGGGGACTGCAGATTATTCAATATGTTATAGTGTAAATAATTTATACTTGAGAGGATATACAGATGTTGATTGGGATGGTGATCAGAATGATAGAAAATCAACATCCAGTTATGCCTTACTACTTAATGGTGGTGATATATCATGGAAAAGTAAGAAACAAACATGTACAGCCCTTTCAATAATGGAAACTGAGTTCGTGGCTTGTGCGTCTGTAGTACAAGAAGCTGTTTGGTTGAAGAGATTCTTTGAGCATTTGAATATTACAAAGAACTCTCAGGGTCCCATGACTCTATATTGTGATAGTCAAGCGGCTATTGCATATACAAAAGATCCTAAGTATCACAGCAAGACCAAACACATTGACATCAAGTATAACTTTGTAAGAGACATGGTAGCAAGTGGAGAGATAAATTTACAGTACATTACTACGCGAAGCATGATAGCTGATCCTTTTACAAAGGCGATATCTAGAGACTTGTTTGAGAAACATATTATGGCTCTAGGTTTGCGAAGGATATGAACATATTTATGTATTGTAAAATGACTTTACTATTATAATATGCTCATCAATATTTGACTCTTGAATTTTTCTTATATCTCGTATGCATGTGATGAATGTTTTGTTGATAAAGTGTATCAAACAAGTCACGAGATTGGATCTCTCACACGAGCAATCGCCTCTTGTGTTAAGAACCGTGAAGAGATTAGACCTTATAGAACCATGGATAATGCAGGGTTATATTTACTTGAAGAGGACGTTCTTGACAACTTACGAATTTCACTATTCGATTATGACTTATTTTGTAAACCAGATGCGAGTTTCTCTGAGAAGATGGTTTGAGCATTATCGAAGTGAGAAATTTGGGTTAGACATTTGAAGGTGTCTAGACCAAGATTTTTACGGTGTTGAATGAATAAAAGAATAAGACACACGCGCCAATATAAGGTGAGAACACAGTAACATATGTTTCATACCACGTGTGCTATCGACCAATGGGATAATGGAAGAATGAGTCCCCGCTTCTTCATTGTGTGAGATCCCAAAGAAGTTACATTAAGTTTTATTGGAATACCCTTTGACCTTTTACTGTTTCTTGAAGTGCTAATCAGTGTTGCTATTTTAGCATGCTACTAATAGCCATGAGTGATTCGGCAATGCAGTGCATGTCTAGGAAAACAGTTGATTTGGAATGGAAAGATTCGAGTAGAAAGGGAAGACAAATAAATATTTTTTTGTAATTTAACTTATATTCATAGGTCGATCATACACTTACCATTAGGGTATCAAATGTAATTATGAATACAAAGTTAAATATGAACTCGAGTTCATCTTTTTCGAGGATGAGGGATCATATAAATAACTACATGAATAGCAAATGATGTTTGGGGTATTGCGAGTAATAAGATGCTCATATTAGTAGTAAATCCCTTCCGCATGTGATTGGATTTTTTACATAGAGCTGTTAAACTAACCTTAAAGGATTTAAGAATATTTTGTCTCTTAATGCTCGCAAGTCGCACGAACTATTTGCTAGTATGAATTATGTTCGTTGTTTTCATGGTTACTACTAGTTTGGATCTAGTCCACCTATGCGAAGTGGGAGATGTTGGATATTAGGTTTGGGTCATGGGTCGCCCATGTGTACTGACCCGACCCATTTTAGAAGAGATTAAACTTAAGGAGGTTACTAACGTAGGTTTTTACTCCTAAAAACTACCACACGTTATTTGAGAGACGTGAGAACGTGGAGTGGTGGTTTTCATCGGTAGTTTTTCCTCTATTCCTCTTCTATATATTTGTTCAACAGAAGAACTCAAAAAGAGTGAAAAACTTTCTCTTCTTCTCCCAACAAAAAACACGTAAAAAGAATGAAGACTTTTAGTTTGTGAATTAAATTTTGTTTCCTGATGATTCAAAGTTCGACTTGGGGAAATTCTTTTGGTGGTGAGTTCAACGGTTTCCGTTGCATCAATAAGGTACACAACTCGTTGTTCTCGCCCCTCGTTATTAACTAACATTTTTAAACTTAATTTTCATGTAATTTTTTAAAAATTGCATGGGGCACCCTATTTGGCTACCCCTTTTTAACTTATACCCATTTTATTTTTTCGTTTGCATTCGTACCCATTTTTTTGTTAAAGCATTTTTAAAAGATGATTTTGCCCTAGTTTAACAAAAGGAAGACTGCAGGACAAAATTTCAGTATGTTTTGGTATGAAATTTTAGCAAATGAACTAAATAACTTCAGCATGCATTAGAAAAAACTCATCAGAAAATTACATACTGCATGACAAAAACTTAAGCATGTTTAGTCTCAAAATTTTAGCAAATGAACTAAAAAACTTCAGCTTGTTTAGACTGAAGTTTCGAATAAAACTCATGACATAAATGTAGATTGTAGGACAAAACATCAGCATGTTTTGGTGTGAAGTTTTAGCAAATTAACTAAATAACTTCAGCATGCATTAGCAAAAACTCATTAGAAAATTACATACCGCAAGACAAAAGCTTAAGCATGTTTAGTCTGAAGTTTTAGCAAATTAACTAAATAACTTCAGCATGCATTAGCAAAAACTCATTAGAAAATTACATACCGCAAGACAAAAGCTTAAGCATGTTTAGTCTGAAGTTTTAGCAAATGAACAAAAAAACTTAAGCATGTTTAATCTGAAGTTTTAGCAAATGAATTAAAAAACTTAAGCATGTTTAGTCTGAAGTTTTAGCAAATGAACTAAAATACTTAAGCATGTTTAATCTGAAGTTTTAGCAAATGAACTAAAATACTTAAGCATATTTAGTCTGAAGTTTTAGCAAATGAACTAAAAAACTTAAGCATGTTTAGTATGAAATTTTAGCAAATGAACTAAAAAACTTAAGCATGTTTAATCTGAAGTTTTAGTAATGAATAAAAAAACTTAAGCATGTTTAGTCTGAAGTTTTAGCAAATGAACTAAATAATTTCAACATGCATTAGCAAAAACTCATTAGAAAATTACATATTGCAAGATACAAATTTAAGCATGTTTAGTCTGAAGTTTTAGAAAATGAACTAAAAAACTTAAGCATGTTTAGTCTGATGTTTTCGAAAATGAACTAAAAAACTTAAGCATGTTTAATCTAAAGTTTTAGTAAATGAACTAAATAATTTCAGAATGTGTATACTGAAGTTTCAGATAAAACTCATGACAAAACTGTAGACTGCAGGATAAATAACTTCAGCATGCATTAGTATGAAGTTTTAGCTTCAATGTGAAACAACTTTATGCTATATTAGCATGAAGTTTTAAATTCAACATGAAATAACTCATGCTACATTATCATGGAGTTTTATATTTAAGGTGAAACAACTTCATGCAAGTGTTGTTGGGTTTTAAGCTTGGTAGAGCTTAATTTTAAGCTTGGTGTAGCTTAAAGAGGGTGAACGGGAACTGGAGGGAAAATAAAATACTTGAATTTCGCTCATTGGCAAAGGGACATTGTCCCATATTGGAGGAAGAAAAGACTTTTGATGGGTATATATTCAGTTGCTCTTCTTCTAGCTCTTAAAGAGTTGAGAAGAAGGCAAGTCTCGCACTGTCGTCGTTGTCGCTCGCTTGGCTTTGGATTCGGCTTCAGCTTCAGCTTCATTCAGATTCGGTCAAAGATCGATTGATTGATTAATATTTTTGGACAAAATCCTTTCAAATTATTTAATTAATTAAAGAAAATTCAATACGGAATAACCCATATTCGCAATTCAATCCGGTCAGTTTTTCTTTCCCGGATTATTTAATATTCCCACATGTTCCAACAACTATGGCTGTTCTGAAAGGTTGTAAACCTTTTCAGAATCAGTGCAAAATGATCTATAAATATGCCTTGAATCCCAGAATTTTTACTTACTAAAATTTTCTGATTATCTTCTTCTTCTTCTACACAATATTTTTCCATTGTGTTTTATAGCCTTCGAGTGGTTCGTTGTTACATCGGCATTTTTGTTACCAACATCCAGGTGAGTTAAATCGTTCTATCCTGGGAGGATAATATTCTAATACGTCGAGTACTTGAGGGAAATAATTTCCTTAAGGACACACTATACATTCAGTGGGCTCGATTTATTCCCATAGTGTTTTCCAGAATTTATTTCGTTAAACTAGTGTTACTAACTTTCTGTTTTTGTTTATATTTCAGAAAGTTTAATGGTTTAGTTGTTTATTACAGCAATACAGGTTGACTAACAATCTTAAGGAAATCATTTTTATTATATTTTATATTCTGTTTGTGGAGTTTAAAATCTGTGTGATTTTCTACTCCTTCTGAATTTTACTATTCTTATTTGAAGATACAAAAACTTTATCAGAGTATTGAAATTCAGAAAAACGATTTGAAGAACATAAAACTTCATTGTTTTCTGTGAAATAGTATATAAAAACTTCAGTTTTTATTTATCATACATACTGTTTATTGCTTACGGTATTGTTTACTGTTCTGGTTTTGCCATTAATTTAACTCTTCTATTGTTGACAGTGAGAAATGACAATTGATAATGGAAATCCTTCTGCGACTGTTGCTGCAACGACGATAGCCTCGTCAAGCCGCACTATTGTTCCTCCGACCGAGAAACCGGGAAAATTTTCTGGAGCCAACTTCAAAGGATGGCATCAAAGGGTGTTCTTCTGGCTTACCACACTTGGTATGCAGAAATTTACTAGTGAAGAGCCTTCGGTGCCTGCTGCGTACATGCCGAACAATGAGAAATTCATGATTGTTGAGGCGTGGAATCAGGCAGATTTTCTTTGCAACGGCTATATCTTAAGCACTTTAGAGGATGACTCGTACAATGTGTACAGTGCAATGAATACTTCAAAAAAATTATGGGACACACTTGAGAAGAAGTACAAGACGGAAGATGCATGCTTGAAGAAGTTCGTGGTTGTCAAGTTTCTAGACTATAAAATGATAGACGGCAAAACTGTGGGAACCAAGTTTAGTAGTTTCAACTTATTTTTCACGACCTTATTGCTAAAGGTATGGTCGTGAATGAAGCTTTTCAAGTGGCTGCAATGATTGAAAAATTATCTCCTTCGTGGAGAGATTTCAAGAACTATCTTAATCACAAGCGCAAAGAAATGAAGTTGGAAGATCTTGTGATACATCTCAAGATTGAGGAAGACAACAAAACAGCCGAGAAGAAGTCTCGTGGAAATTCAACGATCATGGGTATCGTTGAGGAGATTTCTCCAAAAAGTAAGAAGAAAAAGAGGTCTTCTGGACAGACTAAGGAGTAAAACAAAAAGAAATTCAAGGGCAACTGCTACAATTGTGGAAGAGTTGGTCACAAAGCCCCTGATTGTCGTCTCCCGAAACATGATAAGAAGAAGGGACATGCCAACATAGTGGAGAAGAAGATTACATTGATGATCTTTGTGCAAAGCTTTCGGAATGCAACTTAGTTGGAAATCCGAAGGAGTGGTGGATTGACTCTGGAGCCATTCGACATGTTTGTGCTGTCAAAGAAGCATTTGCGACTTACTCTACTGCTGGTCCCAAAGAAGAGATTTCCATGGGAAATAATGCAACAACCAAGATTGAAGGTTATGGGAAGATATTCCTGAAGATGACTTCAGGCAAGGTGTTAACGCTCAACAACGTTGTTCATGTTCCTACTATTAGGAAGAATTTAGTTTCTACTTCTTTACTTGTGAAGAATGGATTCAAATGTGTATTTATTTCTGATAAAAATGTTGTAAGCAAGAATGAAATGTATGTTGGAAAAAGGCTATCTCACGGAGGGCCTTTTCAAACTCAATGTAATGGTTGTTGACAGTTGAATAAAATTTCAGCTTCTTCTTATTTATTGGAGTCAAATGATTTATGGCATATTCGTTTAGGACATGTCAATAAAACCTTGCGGAAATTAATTAATTTAGAATTATTGCCTAAATTCGAGTGTAATAAATCGAAATGTCAAATATGTGTTAAATCTAAGTTTGTAAAACATCCTTATAAGTCTGTTGAAAGGAATTCAAATCCTTTAGACTTAATTCATACTGACATCTGCGATATGAAGTCGACATCATCTCGAGGTGGGAAAAAGCATTTTATTATTTTTATTGACGGTTGAACTCGATATTGTTATTTTTACTTGCTTAATAGTAAGGATGAAGCAATTGAAGCATTTAAGCAATACAAGAATGAAGTGGAGAATCAATTGAATAAAAATATCAAAATGATTAGAAGTGATAGAGGTGGAGAATATGAATCTCTGTTTGCAGAAATATGTTCGGGATATGGAATTATCCATCAAACTACTGCACCTTACGCACCTCAATCCAACGGAATTGCGGAAAAGAAAAATCGAACATTAGAGGAAATAATGAATTCTTTATTATTAAGTTCCAGATTACCGCAGAGTTTGTGGGGGGAAGCTATCCTTACAGCTAACCGAACACTCAACAGAGTACCCCACAGCAAAATGTGTCACGACCCCAAATCCTAAACCGGTCGTGATTGCGCCTATCGTGGAACTAGGCTAGCCAATAATCACATATTTACAGTTTCTTTCAGAAATCCCAACCAATTTCAAGCATTTCATAAAGCATATAGAATTTACTAAATCTATTAGGCAAAATAAACAGTTAAACAGTCCAACCAACCTCAAAACCCGGAGCCAACATGTCATGATCATCTAAGAGAAATATGCCAAAACGTATATTATTATAATACAAAACCTCTGAATAAATAGCTAGATACAACAAAGAAGGGAAAACAGAGATGCTGCAGACGCTGAACAACTACATCTATATCCCGCACTCCGGCTCCGCACTGAATAGATAGCTAATGCTCGGTATTTGCACCCGAATCTGCACACAAGGGTGCAGGAAGTAATGTGAGTACGTCAACTCAGTAGTAATAAATATACATCAAGTCTAAGCGGCAGGAAAACACATAAAAATCAATATCATCAATTCACAATATGCGCAACCTTTCTTTCAAACATTATATACATAGATATATGAAATCATCATGCCTTAAAACCAACTTCAGAAAATCCTATGAAAAATGTATTTTTCAACAATTTCAAACCGAAAGATTTAGTATGAAAATGAAATAAATCATAAGTAGCCCCTCGGGCAAAAACATGAATCATAAATCGCCCCTCGGGCAGAACATCACTCAGCACCTCACAACCACTCAGTATCAGCCCCTCGGGAAACCTCACTGTCACTCATGCCTCCCAATCACTCATCACTCGGCACTCAGCACTCAGCAATCAGTAGGTACTTGCGCTCACTGGGGGTGTGTACATACTCCGGAGGGGCTCCTTCAGCCCAAACGCTAATATCAAGACACCTCGTGGCATATCATATCCTCACAATGAGGTCCTCGTCCTCACTCAGTCAAAACCTCTCAAAAGCCCCTCGGGTGAATCAGTAAAATGGGGTACTCGACCCAAAACATCATTTTTAAATCTCAAAGTAGCGTAAATCAGGCTGAGTTTCGAAAACAGTAAGCACAATGTGACTGAGTGAAATCATCAATAAACAATGGGGAAATAGCAGTAAAAAGCCCCCAAGGGGTCTAAACAAGTCGGCACGAGGCCCCAAACATGGCTTATAGCCCAAATATAGCAATAGTCTTTAGAACACAGTTTAACATATGATTTAGAGTAAAATACGCAACTCAATAGTTGCCGCAGAGAGGACCAAGTCCAATCTAAAAATCAGTGTGCGCCACATACTCGTCATCCGACATGTGAGCCATTCTAAAAACAGTGAGAAATATGAAGTCTGGGGTTTCATACCCTCAGGACAAGATTTATAATCATTACTTACCTCCACTGGGCCACAACACTAATCCGCGATGCTCTTACCCTTAAAATTGGCTCCCGATTGCTCTGAATCTAACCAAAACCAGTTTAACATCATCAATATAAGCTAAAGGAACACAACTCAATCGAAAACTATCAATTTACAAAAAAATCTCGAAATTCGGCCAAACAAGAGCCCCGAGCACACGTCTTGGAATTTGATAAAATTTACATCACTAGAAACCTCGTCCTCCCACGATTCTACACATACCAAAAACACCACAATCAGACCACAATAGCCTACCCAAATCGCTAAAAGAATTTTCCAAACCTCCTCCCATTTTTTCCAAAATTTTCTACCTTAATCCTTAAAATTACAAGCCTAATCCAAACAAAATAACCTAGAAACGACTTTAATAATCCGGGAAATTACCTCCACTGAAGACCCTCGAATTCTCTCTTCAATTTGCCCTCAAATAAGCTCCAACTGCATGCAACAATGGTAGAATAACCAAAATTTCACGGAGGCACTCTTTTATACTGTTCTGCCCAACTAATCCGCACCTGCAGACCTTTCCTCGCACCTGTGGACCCACACCTGCGGTCCCAGGTGCGCACCTGCAAAATCCCACTAACGGACCAATTCTCCTACCTGCGATCTCTTCTCCGCGCGTGCAGCTTCGCAGGCGCGGCCAACTCTTCGCACATGCGGACTCCTCCTTCCTAGCCTCCTTTCGCACATGCGCATGGACCTTCGCACCTGCGGCGTCGCATCTGCGGCTACCCATCCGCAGGTGCGGCCAGACTAGAAGCTTTACACCAGCAGCCATTTGCTGCAAATTCCTAAGTTCAAAACTCCGCCAACCATCCGAACTCAATCTCGATCCCCTCGAGGCCCCAACTAAACATACCACCACAACCCATAGCATCATTAAAACTTAGTCGAGCCTTCAAAACATTAAAAACAACATGAAAATACCAAAATTACATCAAATTCAAACCTATGAACTTTGAAACTTCTAAATTTCGCCAACGATGCCGAAACCAACCAAAACACCTCCGATTGACCTGAAATTTTGCACACATATCCAAAATGACATTACGGACCTGTTCCAACTTCCAGAATTACATTCCGACCCTGATAGCCTATTTTTCACTGCCGACCGAAAATCGCCAAAAACTAACCTTCGCCAATTCAAGCCTAATTCTACGCCAGACATCAAAACTTCATTCCGAAAGCACTCCTAAGTCCCAAATCACCTAACGAAGCTATCCGAGCCATAAAATATGCATTTCGAGGTCGTTTACCAATAAGTCAATTCTCAGTTGACTTTTTCAACTATTAGGCTACTTTAAGAAACTAAATGCCTCAATTACACCATGACCACTCCGAACCGTAACCAACTGACCCAACACAATATAAACATGCTAAGAAATATATGATAAAGCAAAATTGGGGAAACGGGGCAAATCTCACGGAACGACCGGCCGGGTCGTTACATCCTCCCCCTCTTAAACAAACGTTCATCCTCGAACGGGTCTAGAAACATACCTGGAGTCTCGAATAAGTGAGGATATCTGTCTCGCATCTCCTGCTTGGTCTCCCAGGTGGAATCCTCCACCGGCTGCCCTCTCCACTAAACCTTCACTAAAACTATATCCTTAGACCTCAACTTTCTGACCTGTCGACCTAAAATAGCCACTGCTCTACCTCATATGACATATAACCCTCGAGTTGTACCGTGATGAAGTCCAAAACATGAGACAGGTCACCAACATACTTTCGGAGCATCGAAACATGGAACACCGGATGAATACTCGATAAACTAGGAGGCATAACAAGTCCATAATCCACCTCCCCATACATCTGAAGCACCTCAAATGGCCCAATGAACCTGGGACTCAGCTTTCCCCTCTTCCCGAAGCTCATAACACCCTTCATGGGCGACACCTTCAACAACACCTTATCCCCAACCATGAAAGACACATCTCGGACCTTCCGGTCTGCATAACTCTTCTTCCTAGACTACGCCGTGTGAAGCCGCTACTGAATCAACTTCTCCTTACCTATCGCATCCTGAACCAAGTCTGTGCCCAATAGCCTAGCCTCGCCCGAATCAAACCAACCAACCGGAGATCTGCAACTCCTACCATATAAAGCCTCATACGGAGCCATCTGGATACTCGACTGATAGCTGTTATTATATGCAAACTCCGCTAGTAGCAGAAACTGGTCCCATGAACCCCCAAAATCAATGACACATGCACGCAACATATCCTCCAAAATCTGAATGGTACGCTCCGACTAGCCGTCGGTCTGAGGATGAAACAGTGTGTTCAACTCGATCTGAGTACCCAACTCTCTCTGTACGGCTCTCAAAAACTGAGATGTGAATTGAGTACCTCTGTCGGAAATGATAGAAACTGGAACCTCATGCAATCGGACAATCTCCCTGATATAAATCTCAGCTAACCTCTCCGAAGAATAAGTAGAACCAACAGGAATGAAGTGCGCGGACTTGGTCAGCCGATCCACAATAACCCATATAGCATCAAACCTCCTCGAAGTCTGTGGGAGTCCAACTACGAAGTCCATGGTGATCCGCTCCCACTTCCACTCCGGAATATTAAATTTCTAAAGCAATCTGCCTGGTATCTGGTGCTCATACTTGACCTGCTGACAGTTGAGACACTGAGCCACAAACTCAACAATATCTTTCTTCATCTGCCTCCACCAATAATGCTGCCTGAAATTCTGATACATCTTTACGGCACCCGGATGGATGGAGTACCGCGAATTATGGGCCTCAGCTAGAATCAAATCTCGAAGACCATCTACATTGGGCATGAAAATCCGGTCCTACATCCTCATGACCCCATCATCATCAATAACCACATCCCTGGCATCACCGTGACGGACCCTGTCCTGAAGAACAAGCAAATGTGGATCATCATACTGGCGTGCTCTAATCTGATCATAAAGAGAAGACCTGGAGGCTACACAAGCCAATACCCGCGGGAGCTCTGATATATCCAATCTCAGCAACTGACCCACTAAAGCCTGGACATCAAGGGCTAATGGCCGCTCTGCTACTAAAAGGTAGTCTAGACTCCCCAAACTCTCCGCTCTGCGACTCGGGGCATCGACCACTACATTGGCCTTCCCCGGATGATATAAAATAGTGAGGTCCTTGAGAAGCTCCAACCACCTCGTCTAACACAAATTCAAATCCTTCTGCTTAAGCAGATGCTGCAAACTACGGTGATCAGTGAAAATCTCACAATGCACTCCATACAAATAGTGACGCCAAATCTTCAAGGCGTGAACAATAGCTGCTAGCTCAAGATCGTGCACTGGATAATTCTTCTCGTGCACCTGAAACTGCCTAGATGCGTAGGCAATCACCCTAACGTCCTGCATCACAACCGATCCAAGTCCAACTCTCGAGGCATCACAGTAAACTGTATAAGAACCTGAACCCATAGGCAAAATCAATACCAGTGCTGTAGTCAAAGCTGACTTGAGCTTCTGGAAGCTCTCCTCACACTTCTTAGTCCACATGAACTGAGCACCCTTCTGGGTCAGTCTGGTCATAGGTGCTGCAATAGATGAAAACCCCTATACGAAACGGCGGTAGTACCCTGCCAAACCAAGGAAACTGCGAATCTCAGTAGTTGATGACGGTCTAGGCCAAATTTGCACCGCCTATACCTTCTTCGGATCAACCTGAATACCCTCACTGGACACCACGTTCCCTGATAATGCTATTGAATTAAGCCAGACCTCACACTTCAAAAATTTCGCATACAATCTCTTCTCTCTCAAGGTATGAAGCACAACTCTCAAATGCTGCTCATGATCCTCCCGAGATCGGGAGTACACCAAGATATCGTCAATAAACATGATGACGAAAGAATCCAGATAAGGACGAAATCCACTGTGCATCAAGTGCATAAAGGCTGCTGGGGCACTGGTCAGCCCAAATGACATAACCAGGAACTCATAATGACCATATCTAGTCCCGAAAGCAGTCTTCAGGATGTCTGGCCCCCAAATCTTCAATTGATGATAACCGGAACGCAGGTCAATCTTGGAAAATACCCTGGCACCCTACAACTGATCAAACAAGTCATCTATACGAGGCAAGGGATACCGATTCTTCACCGTAACTCTGTTCAGCTGCCTATAATCAATACACATACGCATAGAACCATCCTTCTTATTTACGAACAACACCGGTGCACCTCAAGGTGACACACTAGGCCGAATGAACCCCTTATCTAGGAGTTTCTGAAGCTGCTCCTTTAATTCCTTTAGCTCCGCTGGTGCCATACGATAAGGTGGAATGGAAATAGGTTGGGTGCCAGACACCAAGTCAATACCAAAATCAATGTCTCTGTCAGGTGGCATGCCTGGCAGTTCTGCAGGAAACACGTCCGGAAAGTCACGGACCACAAGAACACGAAAGCCAGATAAGATAAACACCCTTTCTCAACCATGCGCTGAGCCTTCAGGTAGGAAATCACCCTGCTAAGCATATACTCAGAAGAACCTCTCCACTCAACCCTCGGACATCCTAGCATAGCTAAGGTCACATTCATAGCGTGACAATCAAGAACAACATGAGACGGACATAACCAATCCATGCCCAATATCACATCAAAATCGACCATGTTGAGTAACAGTAGGTCCACTCGGGTATCCAGACCCCCAATAGATATCATGCACGACCGATACACACGGTTGATGAGTGGCTAGAATTCGTAATTTTATGCATTATATCCCTTGCATTTTATGAGCTTTAATGATAAAATACACGTCATATGTGCCTAATAGGGTCTATTTTATGTGTAGGTGAATTGGAAATGGAAACGGGGCTAAACGGATGCAAATACGTCGAAGAATACGCGAGAGGGGACACCCGGACGATAGCCGGGCACCAAGCCAAACAGCCTGGGGCAGCCTGGCGTTACCCAGGCGTTAGACCCATAACGCCTGGGGGGTCCAG
>ML359549.1:35087-48497 GCA_005239505.1 Nicotiana paniculata
CAATTGAATACTATCTACGAATCTAGGGTAGAACTCGGGAGAGGGACTTCTATATTGCATATAAGATTGGGTAGAGCAAGATCTTAACTCTTCAAGGGAGCGGATTTGCGGTTAGGATAGGAATATACCTAATCGCCTTGCTTGGTTATTATACGGGAATTATTAATGCGTTCTTGTTAATCCTGATTCCATAGGAATATAGGCATTAGGTTAGCTTGAATAGGCGAGTTGTACTTCGGGAGAAGGCTACGAGCAATATTAACCTCGTCAATCAATAAACCTGATTTGAAGATTTAGGTCGAAAACTCAACGTGATTGTTTGCCAACCCATAACTCTAGAATATCAAATTACATTGAATTCGTCTTTAAGTTAGTTGTCTCTTTAATCTCTTAATTTACTATTTTAGATTAATTTTAGTAAAATATTTGTTTGAGTTTAGTTTAGTTGATAGTTAATCACAAGTCCCTGTGGGTACGATATCTGGACTTAAAATCCTATATTACTTGTCGACCACGTACACTTGCGTGTGCATTGGGAAATCAACCAACAACGGTCCACAACAACAGTATCGCCCACCGGAGCCGACTCATGAACATGGAAGACTCATGCATAAGATAACTCTGAACTGGTGGTGCTCGAGCTACACTCTGAGCTGGGAGGGCACTAAATGAAGTACGGCTTGGCTGAGAACCACGGGGACCATTCCCCGAAGATGCACCACTATACGCTGCGCGGACTGACTGAGGAGGCCTGAATGAACGGCCTCTACCATGCTGAAATTGTCCCCTGAAGGGAGTACCACTGGAACTGCCCGATCAATGAGGCCACTTGGCCTCCCTCTCCTCCCGCTCCTAGCGGTGAACCGACTCAATATCTCGAGCTACGTCAACAACCTGCTCGAATGAAGCATATGATACTCTCTCCCGAGTTATAAATAGCTGAAGCTGATAAATAAGACCATCTAAATAACTCCTAACCTTCTCCCTATCAGTAGGGACAATCTCAGAAGCATGCCTAGCCAACTCGGAAAACCTCATCTCGTACTGAGTAAATGACAATTCTCCCTGGTGCAATTGCTCAAACTGCCTGCGATGTTCCTCTCTGTGGGACTGAGGAACATACTTCTCCAAAAAGATCGTGGAGAACTGCTGACAGGTGAGAGGTGCTGAACCAACTGGCCTACGCCTCTCGAATGATTCCCACAAAGTAAAAGCAGCACCCACAAACTGAAATGTAGCAAATGAGACCCCACTGGTCTCCAAAATACCGACAGTACGTAGTATCCTCTGACACTTATCTAGAAACCCTTGGGCATCCTCGCCCTCTGTACCGCTGAAAGTCAGAGGCTGAAGTTTGCTGAACCTCTCCAACCTGCGCTGCTCATCCTCAGGCATAGCAGGTACCACATAATTCTGGACCAGAGCAACCGGCTGAGATGGGGCTGGTCCCGGTGCCTGAATACCCCGTACATCCTGGTCAGATGTCCGGGCAGCTGGAGTCTGATTTTTTCCATCGGCCTATGCTGCGGTGGCAGTAGTAGACATAGTGACTGCCTAAGCCAAACTGGTGCACATCGTCAATATCTGAGACGGGGTCTCCTGAAGACCCGGAATAATAATAGGCACTGTCGGTGCCTAAGCCTGTCACGCTGGAGCACCATCAGTGGGAACCTGATCCTGAATGATAGGGGGATCCGGTGGTACTGTCACGATTGCTGTGTGGGCTGGCCCCTACCTCTACCACGGCCTCGACCTCTCACTGGTCTAGCTGGTGTCTGGTCACCCTGATCGGTATTGTGTGTCCTCACCATCTGTGGGAGAATGAAACAACGTAAGTTTAGATTTTAAGAATTAATAGA
Organism: Nicotiana paniculata; assembly: GCA_005239505.1. Classification (NCBI taxonomy): domain Eukaryota; kingdom Viridiplantae; phylum Streptophyta; class Magnoliopsida; order Solanales; family Solanaceae; genus Nicotiana; species Nicotiana paniculata. The sequence goes on from ML359549.1 coordinate 36,947, forward strand.
TTAGCACGAAAAAGTTCAAGAAAGAAAGAGATGTTTTCTAAGAGTTTTGCAGCCTCTCGAAGATAAGTACAGACATCATGACCCCGTACCGATACGCAAGACTCTGCTAAACCTGCTCATAACCGTTGAGTCCTATGTAACCTAGGCTCTGATACCAAACTATCATGACCCCAAATCCTAAAACCGGCCGTGATGGCGCCTATCGTGGAACTAGGCTAGCCAATAATCACATATTTACAGTTTCTTTCAAAAATCCCAACCAATTTCAAGCATTTCATAAAGCATATAGAATTTATTAAATCCATTAGGAAAAATAAACAGTTAAACAGTCCAACCAACCCCAAAACCCGGAGCCAACATGTCATGAACATTTAAGAGAAATATGCCAAAAGGTATATTATTATAATACAAAACCTCTAAATAAATAGCTAGATACAACAAAGAAGGGAAAACAGAGATGCTGCAAACGCTGAACAACTACCTCTATATCCCGCACTCCGGCTCCGCATGGAATAGATAGCTAATGCTCGGTATATGCACCTGAATCTGCACACAGGGTGTAGGGAGTAATGTGAATATGTCAACTCAGTAGTAATGAAAATAAATCAAGTCTAAGCGGCAAGAAAACACATAAAAATCAATATCATCAATTCACAATATGCACAACCTTTCTTTCCAACAGTATATACATAGATATATGAAATCATCATGTCTTAAAACCAACTACAGAAAACCCTTTGAAAAATGTATTTTTCAACAATTTCAAACCGAAAGATTTAGTATGAAAATGAAATAAATCATAAGTAGCCCCTCGGGCAAAAACATGAATCATAAATCGCCCCTCGGGCAGAAAATCACTCAGCACCTCACAACCACTCAGTATCAGCCCCTCGGGAAACCTCACTGTCACTCATGCCTCCCAATCACTCATCACTCGGCACTCAGCACTCAGTAGGTACTTGCGCCTACTAGGGGTGTGTACAGACTCCCGAGGGGCTCCTTCAGCCCAAGCGCTAATATCAAGCCACCTCGTGGCGTATCATATCCTCACAATCAGGCCCTCGGCCTCACTCAGTCAGAACCTCTCAAAAGCCCCTCGGGCGAATCAGTAAAATAGAGTACTCGACCCAAAACATCATTTTTAAATCTCAAAGTAGTGTAAATCAGGCTGAGTTTTGAAAACAGTAAGCACAATTTGCTGAGGGAAATCATCAATATACAGTGAGGAATTAGCAGTAAAAAGCCCCCAAGGGGTCTAAACAAGTCGGCACGAGGCCCTAAACATGGTTTATAGCCCAAATATAGCAATAGTCTTTAGAACACAATTTAACATATGATTTAGAGTAAAATACGCAACTCAATAGTTGTCGCGGAGAGGACCAATCCAATCCAAAAATCAGTGCACACCACATACTCGTCATCCGACATGTGCGCCATTCTAAAAATAGTGAGAAATATGAAGTCCGAGGTTTCATACCCTCAGGACAAGATTTAACCATTACTTACCTCCACTGGGCCACAACACTAATCCGCAATGCTCTTGCCCTTAAAATTGGCTCCCGATTGCTCCGAATCTAACCAAAACCAGTTTAACATCATCAATATAAGCTAAAGGAACACAACCCAATAGAAAACTATCAATTTACAAAAAACTCTCGAAATTCGGCCAAACCCGAGCCCCGGTCACACGTCTTGGAATTCAAGAAAATTTACATTACTAGAAATCTTGTCCTCCCACGATTCTACACATACCAAAAACACCACAATCGAACCACAATAGCCTACCCAAATCGCCAAAAGAATTTTCCAAACCTCCTCCTCATTTTTCCAAATTTTTCTACCTTAATCGTTCAAATTACAAGCCTAATCCGAACAAAATAGCATAGAAATGACTTTAATAATCCGGGAACTTACCTCCACTGAAGACCCTCGAATTCTCTCTTCAATTTGCCCTCAAATAAGCTCCAACTGCATGCAACAATGGTAGAATAACCAAAATTTCACGAAGGCACTCTTTTATACTATTATGCCCAGCTAATCCGCACTTGCGGACCTTTCCTCGCACCTGCGGACCCGCACTTGCGGTCCCAGGTGCTCACCTGCGAAATCCCACTAACAGACCAATTCTCGCACCTGCGATCTCTTTTCCGCACGTGCGGCTTCGCAGGCGCGGCCAACTTTTCGCACCTGCGGACTCCTCCTGCCTAGCCTCCTTTCGCACCTGCACATGGAACTTCACACCTGCGGCTACCTATCCACAGGTGCGGCCACAGCAGAAGCTTTACACCAACGGCCATTTGCTGCAAATTCCTAAGTTCAAAACTCCGCCAACCATCCAAAATCAATCCCGAGCCCCTCGGGGCCCTAACCAAACATACCAACACACGACATAACATCATTCAAACTTAGTTGATCCTTCGAAACACCAAAAACAACACGAAAACACCAAAATTACATCAAATTCAGACCTACGAACTTTAAACTTCTAAATATTGCCAACGATGCCGAAACCAACCAAAACACCTCCGATTGACCTGAAATTTTTCACACATATACAAAATGAAATTACGGACCTGTTCTAACTTCCGAAATTCCATTCCGACCCCAATAGCCTATTTTCCACTGCCGACCGGAAATCGTCAAAAACTAACTTTTGTCAATTCAAGCCTAATTCTACACCGGACATCAAAACTTCATTCCGAACACACTCCTAAGTCCCAAATCACCAAAAAAAGCTATCCAAGCCATAAAATCCGCATTCCGAGTTCGTTCACCAATAAGTCAACTCTCAGTTGACTTTTTCAACTATTAGGCTACTTTAAGAGACTAAATGCCTCAGTTCTCACCATGACCACTCCGAACCCAAACCAACTGTCCCAACACAATATAAACAGGCTAAGCAATATATGATAAAGCATAAATGGGAGAAAAGGGGTAAATCTCACGGAACGACTGTCGGGTCATTACAAAATGCAATCTATTCCATGTGAAAAATAGAAAGGAAGAAAACCCAACTTGAAATATTTCAAAATGTGGGGGTGTCTAGCAAAGGTACAAGTTCCTTTACCTAAAAGGTTTAAAATCGGACCAAAAACAGTAGATTGCGTTTTCAGTGGATATGCTACAAACAGTAAAGCATGTCGGTTTTTGGTTCATAAATCTGATAATCCCGAGATTCATGTTAATACGATAATGGAATCAGATAATGCTGAATTCTTTAAAAGCATCTATCCATATAAAACATGTCACGACCCAAAATCCTAACTTAGGTCGTGATGGCGCCCAACAGCGGGGTCATGCAAGCCAACACTCAATTTACTAAGGGGTCATTCTTATTAGATTAAACATTTCAACATATACTTAGTTTTTTCTTTTTTTACTTAAACCATAAATTGAAAAGGATAATTAGCCAGTTTTTAATCAAAAACGGTCATGAGGAGGCGTGAAACAATATATATACAGACCTGTAATCCATAATAACCATCACGTGTGTGCCAGGAACTAGTGTCACAAGTTCTACGGGCATACTAACAGAATATACAAAAGATATAATATACAGTCCCACTGTCTGAAAGAAAAAGACGGGAAGTAAGCAAAAGAAACCCCATGGTGCTGCCGGAGATCACCAGGAGAAAGCAGCTCACCGTGAAGTCAGGTCCGTCTATAATCAGAATCAAGCTCCGGTCTGACAACCAGATGCACCAGCCTCGGAACCTGTACAATTAAGTACAGAAGTGTAGCATGAGTACATAAATATATATGTACCCAGTGGGTATCCCGCCTAACCTCAAAGAGGTAGTGACGAGAGGTCGACTGGACACTCACTAAGGTCCAACAATATAATTTAACAGAATATGATAAAATCAGTAGGCATGTAAAGGCAGTGAAGCAGCAAACATATATAAAAGGTACTGAAATCCAGGGAAAGTACTAGAAATAAATAGACAACCACTAATTCACCTTCCCCCAAATATCTGTCAAATCAATGTCCATGAATTTAATAACAAATAAATCATGCGCATACAGGATAACGACAACTGGCCTGAGCCATAGGATAGTCGTATTCGTGCACTGCCGAGGGTCGAACAGCCCGAACCATAAGTGCACCTTACGATAAAGTAATCACATCTATGCACTGCCGAGGATCGAACGGCCCGAACCATAAGTGCATCTCTGCCATAAAGTAATCATCTCTATGCACTGTCGAGGATCGAATGGCCCGAACCATAAGTGCATCTCTGCCATAAAGTAATCATCTCTATGCACTGTCGAGGATCGAATGGCCCGAACCATAAGTGCATCTTCTAAAGGACTCGAACCTAACCAAACGTTACGTAAATATATCAAATTATACTCAAAGCATGGAATTCTCCTATTATTTAGTCAAATTCATCATTCTTGAAGAAATCCCAAAATCCAACCCCGGGCCCGCATGCTCGGATTCCGAAAATTCGCGAAGGAAACACTCAACCATAACCTAAGGATCGTTAATATATGATTTTTGTATGAATTAATAGCCAATGCACGGGTAATTTTCTAAATTTTCAAAAGCCCTAGGTTACTACCCCAAATCCTTAATTTTCACTAATTAGGTAGTTAATTTAACTAGTAATTCATGCATTAAACTAATATTAGGGTAGAATTTACTTACCTTCAATAACTAGGTCGTTTGACCCTCTTGAATGCTAAAAATCGTCCCAAGGAAGAAGAATAAAATGAGGAAAATGAATTAAATCCCGCTATAAAAACACACTGCCCAGTGGTTTCCTCTATGCGAACGCAGCCTGGGCAGTGCATTCGCCATGCCTTAAACAACCAGGACCACATGGGCCTTCTATGCGAACGCGGAGGGAGCCCTGCGAACGCACAGGGTAAAGGGTAGCTGGGCTGGCCCAATGGCCGGGCTCTATGCGAACACGGAGGAGGTGTGCGAACGCACTGGGTCAAGAGCCCAACCCATCGCGATCGCGGTGACTTTTGTGCGAACGCACAGGGCATTCATCACCCCTGTCCAGTTCCTTCTTCGCGAACGCGGTAACCCCTCCGCGAACGTGGAGAAGGAAACCAGACCTGGAATTTCTGGTGTTTTGAAATTAGCTCCGAGGAGTCCGAAATTCACCCGAGCCCCTCGGGACCCCGTCCAAAGGCACTGGCAAGTCTGTATTCATGATACGGACTCGCTCGAATTTTTAGAACGTGACAAACAACAACGAAACTAAGAATCCGACCCCAAAACCAAATTGAAGCAAACTTTGAACCTTAAGTTCTAGAATTTGCTAACAATGCGCCTAACCGACCTATACTACTCAGAATGACACCAAATTTTGCAGGCAAGTCATAAATGACATAACGGAACTATTTCTGGTCTTGGAATTCCGTTCGGACCTCGATAACACAAAAACACGTCCCAAACCACAATGTTAACTTAAGGAAATTCTTACTTCGATATTGGCGCGAAATGCTCTCGGGTCATCCAAAACCCATTCCGAACATACACCCAATTTCGAAATCATCATAAGAAGCTACCAGAACTGTCGAAACTCGATTCCAAGGTCGTTTTCTCAAAATGTTGACCGAAGTCAAACTTGGCCTTAAAGGCCAACCTGAAGGAACCAAGTGTTCTAATATTTCTCTAAACACTTCTGAATCCCGGACCACCCGCCTCCGCATGTCATAAATCACAATAATCCGCTATGAGAAGTTTCATTTAGGGGAACAGGGTCCGATAACGCAAAACAACCGGTCAGTTCGTTACATTCTCCACCTCTTAAACAAACGTTCGTCCTCGAACGGGTCTAGAATCATACCTGAAGTGCTGAATAAGTGCGGATATATGCTCCGCATGTCCTCCTCGGACTCCCAGGTCGCTTCCTCGACTGGTTGGCCCCTCCACTGGACCTTCATTGTAGAAACTCTCTTGGACCTCAATTGGCGATCTTATCTATCAATAATAACAACTAGCTCCTCCTCGTAGCCCAACCGCTCATCCAACTAAATAGTGCTGAAATCAACTACGTGAGAGAAGTCCGCGTGGTACCTTCGGAGCATGGATACATGAAAGACCGGATGAACTCCTGATAAACTAGGAGGTAAGGCTAGCTCATAAGCAACCTCCCCAACTCGCTTCAAAAACTCGAAGGGACCTATAAACCTCGGGCTCAGCTTTCCCTTCTTCCCAAACCTCATAATACCCTTCATCGGCGAGACCTTTAACAAAACCTTATCTCCCTCCATAAATGATACATCATGCGCCCTCTGATCCGCGTTACTCTTCTGTCTGCACTGTGCTGTGCGGAGCCTCTCCTGAATCAACTTCACCCTCTCCAAAGCATCCCTTACCAGGTCGGTACCATATAACTTAGCCTCGCCAGGCTCAAAACACCCTATAGGGGAATGACATCTCCGACCATACAAAGACTCAAATGGATCCATCTCGATGCTGGACTGATAAAGGCAAGAACTGGTCCCACTGACCTCCAAAGTCAATCACGCATGCCCTGAGCATGTCCTCCAATATTTGAACTGTACGCTCCGACTGGTCATCAGTATGAGGGTGAAATGTCATGTTGAGATTTATCTGGGTGCCCATCTCACTATGCAATGCTCTCCAGAAATGCGAGGTGAATTGAGGACCTCGATCTGATATAATGAACACCGGCACACCGTGCAACCGAACTATTTCCCAAATGTAGATCCGGGTGAACCTCTCAAAAGTATATGTAGTAGCTACAGGAATGAAATGTGCCGATTTGGTCAATCTATCCACAATGACCCAAACCGTGTCAACTTTCCACAAAGTCCGAGGCAACCCAACCACGAAGTCCATAGTGATGCGCTCCCATTTCCATTCAGGAATGGGCATCTGCTAGAGTAGGCCTCCTGGCCTTTGGTGCTCATACTTCACCTGCTGGTAATTAAGACACCTACTCACATACTCCACAATGTCCCTCTTCATCCGCCTCCACCAAAAATGCTGCTTCAAATCACGATACATATTCATAGCACCAGGATGAACAGAATACCGAGAACTATGTGCCTCCTCTAGAATCCTCTCCCTCAGGCCATCACCTTTAGGAACACATAGATGGCCCTAAAGTCTCAGAACAGCATCCTTGCCAATAGTAACCTCCTTGGCACCACCCTGTACCACTGACTCCTGAAGCTCTGCTAAGTACGAATCATCGAACTACTAGGCCTTAATCTCCCCCAATAACAAAGACTGAGCAACCACATGTGCTAAAACTCGGCGAGACTCTGAAAGGTCTAATCTCAAAAGGTGATTAGACAAGGAATGAATGTCCAAGGCTAGAGGTCTCTCTTCTGCTGCAATATAAGCCAAACTCTCCATACTCTTCGCCTTCCTGCTCAAGGCATCTGCTACCACATTTGCCTTGTCCGGATGATAAAGAATGGTGATATCATAATCCTTCAACAACTCAAGCCATCTGCGCTGCCTCAAATTAAGATCTCTCTACTTGAACAAGTGCTTCAAGCTGCGGTGGTCTGTATAAACCTCACAGGACACCCCATACAAGTAGTGCCTCCAAATCTTAAGAGTATGAACAATCGCCGCCAACTCTAAATCGTGCACATGGTAATTATTCTCATGAACCTTTAGCTACCGCAAAGCATAAGCAATAACTCTCCCTTCCTGCATCAACACACATCCCAAGCCAATGTGCGAAGCGTCGCAATACACTGTATACATCCCTGAACAGGAAGGCAATACCAGAACTGGTGCTGAGGTCAATGTTGCCTTGAGCTTCTGAAAGCTCGCCTCACACTCGTCAGACCATCAAAACGGGGCATTCTTCTGAGTCAATCTAGTAAATGGGGCTGCAATAGAAGAGAACCCCTCCACAAATCGGCGATAATAGCCTGCTAGTCCCAAAAAGCTCCTGATCTCTGTAGCTAAAGTAGGACACGACCAACTCTGAACTGCCTAGATCTTCTGAGGATCAGACTTGATACCCTCTCCGGATACCACATGCCCCAGGAATGCTACGGAATCCAACCAGAACTCACACTTGGAGAACTTAGCATATAACTTCTGTTCCCGCAAGGTCTGGAGCACAACTCTCAAATGTTGCTCGTGCTCCCCCAGGCTACGTGAGTAAATCAAGATGTCAACAATAAAGACAATAACATAGGAATTAATATACGACCTGAACACCATATTTATCAAGTCCATGAATGTTGCTGGGGCATTAGTCAAGCCAAAGGACATCACCAGGAACACATAGTGGCCATATCTCGTACAAAAAGCAGTCTTCAGAACATCTAAGGCCTGAATCTTCAACTGATGATATCACGATCTCAAATCAATCTTAGAAAACACCCGATCACCCTGCAACTGGTCAAACAAATGATCGATGCGCGACAAAGGATACTTGTTCTTAATGGTGACCTTGTTCAACTGGCGGTAATCAATACACATCCGCATGGTCCCATCCTTCTTCTTCACGAATAGAACTGGAGCACCCCACGTTGATACACTCATTATGATGAACCCCTTAGCTAACAACTCCTCAAGCTGCTCCTTCAACTCCTTTGTAGCCATACGGTACGGAGGAATAGATATAGGTTGGCTGCCTGGAGCTAAATCAATGCAGAAATCAATATCACGATCTAGAGGCATGCCTGGAAGGTCTGAAGGAAGTACATCAGCAAACTCTCAAACCACTGGCACTGAATCAATCGTCGGAGACTCAGCGGTGGTGTCCCACACATAAGCAAGATATGCCAGACAACCTTTCTCGACCATATGTCAAGCCTTCAGGAATGAAATAACCCGGCTGGCTGCACTAACTGAGGAACCTCTACACTCCAGCCTAGGAAACTCGGGCATGTCTAAAGTAACTGTCTTGGCATGGAAATCTAGCACGACATGATAAGGAGATAGCCAATCCATGCCTAGAATAACCTCAAAATCAATCATGTCGAGCAATAAAAGGTCCGCTCTGGTCTCGAACCCACAGAAGGTGACCACACAAGACCGATAGATCCGGTTTACCACCACAGAATCGCCCACAGGAGTGGACACATATATAGGAGAACCCAAGGACTCGCGAGGAGAATCCAGAAAATGAGAAAATAATGCTGAAACATATGAATAGGTGGATCCTGGATCAAATAATAGTGAAGCCTCTCTACCACATACTGGGATAGTACCTGTGATCACGGCGTTTGAGGCCACTATATCTGATCTGGCCGGAATGACATAGAATCTAGCTGGAGTACCGGAAGGCTGAGCTCCGCCAGAGTGAATAGAATTTGCCTGACCTCCCCCTGACTGGCCTCCACCTCTAGGACGACCCCTACCGACATGTCTTTCACCTCTAGGTGGCCGAACTGCTGGTGCCGGACCCATCGGCTGATAAACCTGTTGTACGGCCTTGCCCCGAAACCTGGGACAATGCCTCCTCATATGACCTGGTTCTCCACACTCGTAACAACCCCCAGGTACCATAGTCTGCTGCCCTGAAGATGAACCCTGAATGGCCGGAGGGCGATGTGGGCCCTATGGCATAGCACTGAAGTAGGGGTCGGAGGATCTCGGATGATTGGGATAACCACTAGGTGAACTCTGAATGGCTGGAGGATGGTAGGAACTCTCTGGCATGGCGCTGAAATGAGGCCTCACTGGAACACCTCGGGAAGGTGGTGGAGGTGCTGAATATGAAGGCCTGCTGGGCTGACTACTGCTAAACTGACCTCTGCCCCTAGCTTGGGCACCTCTGAAATCTCCGTAGAATCTAGCCCTCTTGTCCTGCTTCTCCTGCTCCTGCTCCTCGACCGATACCCCTCGATTGTGCGAGCAATCTCTACCACGAGCTGATAAGGAGTACCCATCTCCACCTCTCGGGCCATGGTGGACCTAATACCTGGATGCAACCCAGCCATAAATCTCCGCACCCTCTCTGCATCAGTAGGTAATATCATGAGTGCATGGCGAAACAACTCTGAAAATCTAGCCTCATAATCTGTCACTGACATTTGTCCCTGTTCTAGCCCCGCAAACTGATACCGTAGCTCTTCCCTCTCAGAGGGTGGGATATATCTATCCAGAAACATCTGTGTGAACTGCTCCCAAGTGACAGGAGGAGACTCTGCTGGCCTGCTAAGAATATAGGACTGTCACCACCTACGAGATCTGCCCTCCAACTGGAAGGTAGTGAAATCCACTCCATGGGCTCTAGTATCCTCATGTTGTGCAGTCAGTCCCTTCACCTATCCACAAAATCCTGGGCATCCTCGCCTCGCTCACCCCCAAAGACTGGAGGGTGCAATCGAGTCAATTTATCCAACAACTTCTGCAGATCACTGTCCGCAGCTGGTCTGGGCTCAGGTGCTGCTGCAAGAGGCTGGACCCCACCCGCAGTGTACGCGGGGTATGATGTAATGCTTCTGTCTGGCCTGCAGCTTGGGAAGTAGGGGTCTGGACTCCCCCTCCCGCCTGAGAAGTGGCAGGATCTGCTAGAAATAAACCAGCCTGGGACATAGTGTCCATAAATCTCATCATACATCCCATGACTGCCTGGAAGCCTGGCGCCGTCATGAAGTCTACTGGAGTAGGATCTGCTGGAGGCACCTCGTCCTGCTCCTCTATAATAGGGTCCTCTAGTGGTGTAACCGGAATAGCTCTAAGATGCCCTCGTCCTCTACCTCGGGTCGGTGCCCTCCCCCGGCCTCTACCGCGGCCTCGAACAACGGGGTTAGCGGCCCTTCCTGGGTCTGGAACATCAGATGCACGCGTCCTCACCATATGTTAGAGAATAGAAGAATGAGTTTAGTAAATCATCGACTGCACGATAGAATAAGAACAAAGAGAGGTTTCCTAACACCCTATAGCCTCCCGAAGATAAGTACAGACGTCTCCGTACCGATCCGCAAGACTCTACTGGGTTTGCCCGTGACTCGTGAGACTTATGTGAAACTAGTGCTCTGATACCATGTTGTCACGACCCAAAATCCTAACTTAGGTCGTGATGGCGCCCAACAACGGGCTCAGGCAAGCCAACACTCAATTTACTAAGGGTTCCTTCTTATTAGATTAAACATTTCAACATATACTCAGTTTTTTTTTACTTAAGACATAAATTGACAAGGATAATTAGCCAGTTTTTAATCAAAGTCATGAGGAGGCGTGAGCCAATATATATACGTAATCCATAATAACTACCACGTGTGTGCCAGGAACTAGTGTCATAAGTCCTACGGGCATACTAACAGAATATACAAAAGATATAATATACAGTCCCACTGTCTGAAAGAATTAGACGGGAAGTAAGCAAAAGAAACCCCATGGTGTTGCCGGAGATCGCCAGGATAAAGCAGCTCATCGTGAAGTCAAGTCTGTCTATAATCAGAATCGAGCTCCGGTCTGACAACCAGATGCACCAGACACGGAACCTATACAATTAAGTACAAAAGTGTAGCATGAGTACATAGATATATATGTACCCAGTGGGTATCCCGCGTAACCTCAAAGAGGTAGTGACGAGAGGTCGACTGGACACTCACTAAGGTCCAATAATATAATTTAACAGAA
>ML359552.1:0-103608 GCA_005239505.1 Nicotiana paniculata
CTTGTCCCGGGTCGCTCCTTTTCGACTCTTGAGCGTATTTTCCGAAGTTTATGCTCTCATTTAGCTCGGCTTCCGTTTCCAACTCACCTACACATTAAATAAATCCCATTAGGCACATACGGCGTGTATTTTTATCATTAAAGCACATAAAATGCAAGGTATATAATGCTTAAAATCATGAATTCTAGCCACGCATCAATGACTCTCCTTTTATAGGACCCAAACTTGGGTTCCAAGAACTAATGAAAAGAAGAAGAAAACTAATTAACCAATCTCTACCACACAATGATAATTTGGCGTCAAATAAAAATATTGCTAGCCAACTCTTCTTCCAAATAGGCTTATGCCTATAAATGGACCTCACTAGCCAAAATCTCCACCTTGGCCTAATTTTGGCTGATATAGTAAATTTGCTTCACATTCTTCGCAAAAGTACCAATGGGCAAAATCATTCTTCATAAATGTCAATCAGGTTCAGGCAAAGCTTGAACTTGAATAGTAGAAGAGGTTTCGTGAACATGTCAGCATGATTGTCTCTAGTGTTGATCTTCTGAACAAAGACTTTTCCATCAACAATGGTTTCCAGGATAAAATTATATTTGATATCAATATGCTCCGTCCTCTCATGATACATCTGGTCTTTAGTCAAGTGAATGACACTTTGACTATCACAGCAAATGGTAATACCACCTTAGTGTAAACTGAGTTTAGCAAAGAGACCCTTCAACTGTAAGGCTTCTTTGATAACCTCGGTCACTGCCCTATATTCTGCTTTGGTTGTAGATAAAGCTGCTACATGTTGTAATGTAGCTTTCCAACTAATAACACAACCACCAATGCAAAATACGTAGCATGTTAGTGATCTTCTTTTGTCAAGATCACCTGCATAATCTGAGTCTACAAAATCAACCAAAGTATTAATATTTCTTTTGAACTCCAAACATGTGTTTGAAATACCTCGCAAGTATCTGAGAATCTATTTACAGCCTGCCAATGTGCTTTACCAGGGCAAACCATATACTGGCTCACCAAACTTACTGTTTGCATAATATATGGGCGTGTGCACACCATTGCATACATAATACTTTCGACTGCACTAGAATAAGGTATCTGTGCCATATAACTCTCTTCTTCCTCTGACTGCGGTGTTTGAGCAACTGATAACTTAAAATGAGCATCAAGAGGGGTACTTATTGGTTTAGTATCTTTCATGCCAAACTTCTCCAAGAATTTCTCCAAGTACATCTTTTGGTTCAGGAATAGTTGTTGGCTCTTGATCTCTTTTGATCTCCATGCCAAGGATTTTCTTAGTTGCTCCCAAATCTTTCATCTCAAATTCACTTTTTAGCTGACCTTTCAAATTGTGAATTTCTTTCAAATCCTTAGCAGCAATTAGCATGTCATCAATATATAATAATAGGTATACAAATGAACCATCATTTAACTTTCGGAAGTAAACACAACTATATACATGCTCCTTGAATAACCATGACCCAACATAAAGGAATCAAACTTTTGTACCATTTTCTTGGACACTGTTTTAATCCGTACAAGGATATCTTCAACAAGCAAACCTGATCTTTTTTTCCTTCAATTTCAAATTCTTCGTGTTGATGCATGTATATTTGTTCCTCAAATTCTCCATGTAAAAAAGTTGCCTTAACATCAAGCTGTTCTAATTCAAACCATACATGGAAACTAAGGCAAGCAAGACATGAATAGAGTTATGTTTAACAACATGTAAGAAAATCTCATTATAAATCAACTCCTTGTACCTGACTATAGTCCTTTGCAACTAATTGTGCCTTATACTTCGCATCTTCAGCCCCTGAAATGCCATCCTTTTTCTTGAAGACCAATTTGCAACCAACAATTCTCTTTCCTGAGCGGCTTCACAAGAGAGCAAGTACCATTCTTGTGGAGAGACTCAATTTCTTCATTCATTGCAATCAGCCATTTGGCTGTATCAGCACCTGAAACTGCTTCTGAATATTTTGATGGTTCTTCAATTTCTTCAGTTTCCTGTGCAACTGAATAAGCAAATGAAACATAATCTCCTAACTTTAATGGTTGTTTTCTTTCTCTTCTTGGTCTATGTTTGGATATAGAATATTCCTCTTTTTCTGGTTCAACTTCAGGAGTCTCAACTTCATGAATTTCAGCTTCTAGCTCAACTTAGGAGTTTCAACTGTATTTTGCTCCAAAGTTGATGAGCTTGGCTCAGAAGGAATGTCAATCTCAAATCCACCTGCTTTTGTGTACTCTTGCCTTTATCTGTATTACAATAACTAGAAGACTCTTTTCTGGAATGCAACATAGATGATTCATCAAAAGTTACATATCTGCTTATTATAAATTTTGGTGCCATAGGATCAGGATACCATAGTCGGTATCCTTTCACCCCAGATGCATACCGAAGGAAAATACACTTTTTATCCCTTGGCTCTATTTTTCCATCATTTACCTGCATGTAAGCAGGGCGGCCAAATATTTTTAAATCAGAATAATTAGCAGGAGTACCTGACCATATTTCCTCTAGAGTCTTAAAGTTTAAAGGTGCAGAAGGAGCATGGTTGACAATATAACAAGATGTAGAGATAGCTTCTGCCCAAAAGGCGTTTGTCAACTCAACATTTGAAATCATGCAATGAGCCCTTTCCAAAAGAGTTCTATTCATCCTTTCCGCCACACTATTTTGCTGAGTTGTCATTCTGATAGTACGGTGTCGAGAAATTCCTTCATTCTTGCAAAATTCATTCAATTCATCATTACAAAATTCCAAGCCATTATATGTTCTAAGCCGCTTAACCTATTTCTTGTTTGCTTCTCAATCAATACTTTTCATTGTTTGAAAGTTAAGAAAACATCACTTTTATTTTTCAGGAAATAAACCCAAACTTTTCTTTAATAATCATTAAAGAAAGTTAACATATACCTAGCACCACCTTTTGACGGGGTACGTGTAGGACCCCCCAAAGATCTGAATGAATGTAATATAAAGTACCTTTTGTTATATTTGAAGCTGACTCTTTTCTACTTTCCGAATACACAGTGTTCAAAGTACTCCATATTTCCGGTACTTTAGCGACACAAGAGAACTCTTTTGGTGAGGATGGAAAGACCTTTTTCACTCATATGCCCCAATCACATATGCCATAATTTGGTGATGTCAGAATCTGATTTATCTGATGTTGAAACTGCAGCAACACCGTTAACAGTGGATCCCAATAGAGTATACAACGTACTAGATCTGCATGCTTTTATGATCACAAGAGCACCATGAGAAACTTTTAAGACTCCACCTTCATCTGTATACTTACATCCAAGAGATTCTAGAGTGCCCAAAGAGTTGAGATTCTACGTTAAGTCAGGAACATATCTAACATCGGTGAGAGTGCTCACCACACCATCGTGCATTTTGATTCGGACTATACCTTTACCAATAACATTGCATGCAACATTGTTTCCCATCAAGACAACTCCACATTTAACAGATTCATATGTGATAAACAAATCCCGATTGGGACACATATGATAAGAACAACCCGAATCTAAAATCTACTCATTGTTAGATTTAAAACTATTATTAGTTTCTAAATAAATAGTTCCATCAATCTCATCAGCAACTACACTTGCTTCGACAATGTCAGTATTTTTATGCTCATTTTTTTTTTCTGTATGTTTTTCTTTATTTTTCAATTTAAAGCATTCAACAATAATGTGGCCTTTCTTATGACAGTATTTGCACATGACATTTTTGTTTCTGGATTTTGACCTTGATTTAGGTCTATCACAACTTGAATCTTTCTTATTGAATCTACCTCTTACAAACAAGCCTTCCCCTTGGTTCCCACTAATTTTTCCAGTAATATCTCTATCTATTTGTTATTTTGATTTCAAAATAGATTTGATATCTTTATAAGAGATGTTATCCTTTCCATAAAGCATAGTATCTCTTATATGCTTAAACGACTGGGGTAAGGAAACAAACAATAATACAGCTTGATCTTCATCTTTGATTTCAGCATCTATATTACTTAAATCCATAAGAAGAGAATCAAAAGTATCAAGATGTGTAAGTATAAAGGTACCTTCAGCCATACGAAAAGTGTAGAGTTTTTGCTTTAGGTAAAGATTGTTTTCTAGTGTTCTTCTCATATACATGTTTTCAGCTTTTCCCATATGCTTTTTGGCTGAGCTTTCTGCAGCAACTTCATGCAAAACCTCATTTGAGAGATTTAAAATGATATGCTTTTGCCTTTTTGTCAATGACGACAAAATCCTCGTCCGTCATTTTATCTGGCTTCTTCTCCTTTCGTTGCAGTGCCAAATCTAAGGCATCCTAAATTAGGATAACTTTCATCTTTAATTGACACATTTCGAAGTTTGCGCTTCGGTCAAATTTCTCAAAATAAGTCTTTGTTAAAGTCATATTGACTACTGAAATAAACCCGGTTAGATCCGGCTCTCATATTAATTTTTTAGGATCGAAAATTCGGGTAGTGCGAAATTTAGCCAAACAACATTATAATGACAATAATAAAGACAATGCAAGTTGATAATAGCGATAATTAATGCAGATAAAGAAGGCAAAAATTTAACATGGTTCGGTCAAGGAGATCTACGTCCACAAGCGGAGAGAAGCAATTTCAATATACCAACAAGAGTATAAAAGGGAGTACAAAATTAGAGTAAATACTCTAATTTGTACCAAATACCCCAAGAGAATAGCCTCACTAGATCACTCCAAAGAAAGGGTTCACACAAGTGTCTCCCAAAACTCGCTCTCTTACAAAATACTCTATACTGAAAAAGAAGACAAAAGCTAGTAGAAATATTTCTACTTTTGTTTCTGAAGATGTGTGAAAGATATGTCTCTCCTTTTATAGGAGCCAAACTTGGGGTCTAAGTACTAATAAAAAAAAAAGGAAATTGACCAGCCAATCTCTACACACAATGATACTTTGGCTCCAAGTAAAATTATTTCTATCCAACTCTTTTTCCAAATAGGCTTATGTCGACCCCGCTAGCCAAAAGATTGGCCATATTACGGTAATTTTACTTACCGAAAAAAACATAGAGCATACAAATATTAGTATAAACAATAAAACAAATAAAGATTATTATAGATGCATATAAATCAATTACGCCAGTCTTAGATAATCGAAAAATATGAAGGATGTTGTAAAATGTTATCAAACTATACATCACATCTCCCAACAAGTAAGTAATGGGGAAACTCTCTCCAATGTTCAATTTCTAGGTTGGGATTCAATTTGATTCCAAATAAATCTTAAAAAAAATAATAATTTCAAGACCTAAATAAACACAAACCACACACACAGAGTACGAGCTATCATACAAACATAAAAAAAATGAGCAAACAACTCTTGCTATAATGATTGGTCACTGAAATGTGTGGTCGTTAAAGACTTTTGTATGGGTCAAAATCAGACTCAGGAAATTCAGCACGAAGAAGTGATTTCATGAGTAATTTGTAAATTATCATGGGCAGTTTGGCCGAGGTCGACCAATGATCAATGGAACGAGTCGCCAAGTGGTCAACCACGATCAAGGTCGAGTAGTGTGAATAGAAGTAACAACTAGTTTTGTATTGGGATCTACAGAGGGAATATTCTATTGAATATTCTCTCTGTTTGTACTTTTATGGTTATTTGAGAATATCCCATATAAATGAAATGAGAGATAAAACAAAAGGCATGTGATATTCTACGTGATAAGAATTCTTTTAAAAAGCAAGCTCTTGAGATAAATACAAAGAACACATTTTCTAAAGAGATTTGTCTTTTTGGATTATTCCTTTTCATTTCTACCAGATCCGAGAAAGTCTTCTATATTCTCATATTCTTGTCATTCATCATTGTCAGAGGAAGGAATCATCCACCTCATTCAATATTGGTGAATCTTCTTCATCATTTACGTTTGGTGCCATTTATTGCTATTTAATACCTGATATTTCTAATACATTATTGCATTCGACGCATTTAATATTTGGTGCATTAAATCTGCCTCGCCACTGCCTACTTCATATACGTAGTTAACCTAAGATCTGAAGTTATTAGATTTAACTAGGATTAACCCCTTTAATAACTGATTAATTAGGTAACCAAAGATTATCATTTTTTGGCCAAACAATTTGGCGCCGTCTGTGAGAATTTCTAGTCAAAGTCTTAGTTTCTTTCAGATATAAAAAAAAAACGCAAAACCCTATACTTTCTTATGTGCACGGTCTGACATGGAAGGTAATGGAGAAGAAAGGATGAAGGCAATAGCCGATCTCACTACCAACCTCCGAAACACCATCAACGAGGTCACCAAAACATATGCTGAGGACATGACGTCGAACTCCTCCCCCAGGAGGAGTGGCTCACCCATTCCTAAAGGCAACATCACAACCTCACACGGTAAAGGAGCTTCCACGTTCACACGGAAGAAGCGCCACCAGCGGTGAAAAAGCTGCTCGAAGCATGATTGACAAACACGCTGACCAACATCCTCGACAAACCCGCTCAAAGGACGAATGGAGAGAATGTGAGGGTTTGCGTCGCACCAATGACATACGAGCAGCACGACCCTCCTCCTGTAACATGTATTACTCACAACGTAAATAATGCAGGTGACGACACCCTCACATCCATTTTGAGGAAGATGGAGGATATGGAGAACAAAAACAAAATTCTCCGAGACCAAATGAAAGAGCACAAGAAAGGGTAGAGAAAATACCAGGTGCCCCAAAACTCTTACCAAAAAGGGACGCCGGTCGGTTGGTTGAGCGGCCGTACAGTGACGAAGATGCACCGCATGCCACACCTAAAACCTTCAAAATACCACCATACCTGAAAATATATGATGATACGACGAACCCTGAGAATCATGTGGCTCAATATGTCACCACAGTAAAAGGCAAAAATCTTGCCAAAGAGCAAGTGTCTTCCATATTGCTGAAAATGTTTGGTGAAACCCTCACCGAGGGAGCACTAACTTGGCATTCACAGCTGCATGCGTGCTCCATAGAGATGTTCGAGGAAATGGCTGACAAGTTTGTAACTGCCCATGTTGGAGTTAAGAAAGCGGAGGCGAGAGTGAATGACATATTTACCATTAAAGAGACACCCGGTGAAGGGCCGAGAGACTTCCTCGCTCGATTCAACCGTGTGAGGATGACCTTACCAAACGTATCATAAGGAATGGCAGTAGCAGCTTTTCAGAATGGGTTAAACAAGAGCGGTTCAAGGGCGACCAGAAAATTGTTAAGCCGACTCATGAAGTATCCCTCGACCACATGGGACGAGATGATAGAGATGACCTCAATGGGCCAACTCAATGGTTGACCTCAGTACAAATGGAATCAAGGAAAGACCAGAGAAACGACAACAGAAGAGACCTTCCAGGCCCGCGGCCCAACCGTGAAAGACATCAGCCATATTTCATAGCTTCCATAATACCGCCTCCCCATCTCGGCGACGACCCATCTAGGCCGCAAATAGGGACTCACAGAAGCGAGAGAGGTATGCTTCTCTTACTATATACTCACAATTTTTGTGTTTCTCCCTCAGAATTAGTCTACGCCTTGGAGAAGTTCGGCCCAAAAATGAAGTGGCCATAGAAGATAAGGTCCGACCCGAACACCAGAAAGTCAAATGCCCTTTGTGAATTCCACCAGGAATGGGGTCACAAAATCGAGGACTACATCGCTCTAAGGAAAGAGTTGGTGAATATGCTTCACCAAGGACACTTGAAAGAACACTTAAGAGACCTCGGAGGGGCGAACATTTATCGAGGACGGGAAAAACATAAAGGTCCACCAAAACCGCCTTCTCCAGCTCGAACTATCCAAATGATCATCAGAGGGGGCGATGACGCATCAATCAACAACGTAAAATTTACGATCACTCACAAGCTGAAACGGTCTATCACTCATGAATGGTATGCCGAACTCGAAGAAAGTATCATCTTCGATAAGTCAGATACCCACGATTTGGATTTTCCTCATTATGACGCTCTTGTTATTACTTTATGCATCTTAGATACAGATGTGAAACGTATTATGATGGATGATGGAAGCGGCGCATGCATTATCCACCCTCGAGTGCTTGCGCAAATGAAACTCGAGGATAAGATAATTCCATGCTGCATCAAACTAACGGGTTTTAAAAATGCAGTTGAATGAACGTTTTGAGAAATCACACTACCCGTCCTGTCCGGTGGCGTCACTTTAGAGATCAGGTTCAACATCATGGATCAAAACACGACGTACAACGCCATCACAGGTCGGCCTTGGATACACGCCATGAAGGCCGTCCCCTCCTTCCTATACCAAGTCATCAAATTTCCCACCTCTTAGGAAGTATTCAACATCTGAGGAGAGTAACACAGTTCCCAAGAATGCTATCGCATGGCTCAGGATTGCACATACACCCAACAAATGAAGGGTAAAGCCAAGGAGGCATAGCAATTAACAAGGTCGAGGTCGAGTCATGATGAAGGGAAAGACGTCATCAGAGGCCACGGGATCAACTGTAAAAGATCTCGACCCCGTCCAACTCGATAAAAACGACCATAAAGAAAGCCTACATCGGTCACAAACTTCAGAAACCAAGTAAATTCCATAAATTCTTAGCTAACAACGCGGACTTGTTTGCCATTTCCCATGGAGACATGCCAGGTATCCCAAATGAGATAGCGACACACAAGTTGAACGTCGACCCGCTTTACCCCCTAGTAAGGCAAGTTAGGCAGAAATTTAATTCTGCAATAAATGATGCAGTCTGTGAGGAGATTGAAAAACTGTTGGAAAATGGCTCCATCAGAGAATCGAAGTATCCCCTATGGGTCGCCAACGTAGTCATGGTGAAAAAGAAGAACGAAATATGACGGATATGCGTAGACTTCACGAGTCTGATCAAATCATGCCCAAAAGACTCATTCCATTGCCCCATATTGACCAGCTTATTGGTGTAACAACCAGACACGAGCTATTAAGCTTCTTAGATGCCTACTCGGGCTACAACCAGATCCTCATGGAGGAGGAAGACCAGGAAAAGACCACCTTCATCACCTAAAAGGAAATGTAATGTTGCAAGGTGATGCCGTTCGGACTGAACAACACAGGGGCAACGTATCAGAGGTTGGTGACAAAGATGTTCAAAGACCAACTCTGCGAAACTATGGAGGTATACATCGATGATATGTTGGTCAAGTCAAAAAGGAAAGAGGATCATATCGACCACCTGAAAGGGGCCTTCGACATACTCAGACGATATGGTATGAAATTGAACCACGAAAAGTGAGCCTTCGGCGTAACCTCAGGGAAGTTCCTCGGCTTCTTAGTATCACAACGAGGCATCGAGGTCAACCCCGACCAAATAAAAGCTATAGAGGTAATACTGGAGAACTTAACTAGTAAGAAAATGGTTCAGAGACTGATCGGCCGTATAGCCACCCTGTCCAGATTCATCTCACGGTTCTCTGACAAATGCCACAAATTTTTTGGCGTACACAAGAAGTAAAACGACCTCCAATGGAGCTCTGAGTGCATCAACGCCCTGAAAGAGCTAAAGGCTTACTTATCTTCGCCCCCACTGCTCTCTAAAGCAGAACCCGGAGAACGCCTCCTCGTTTACCTGGCCGTGTTCGATATGGCAGTGAGAGCGGTCCTGGTCCGAGAAAACAAAGGTACTTAATCCCCCATCTATTACATTAGTAAAATTTTGGTCGATGCTGAGAGGAGGTATCCACACCTCGAGAATCTAGACCTGGCTTTGGTTGTAGCTTTACGAAATCTTAGACCCTACTTCCAGTGCCACCCCATCTCGGTAGTCACAACTTTTCCCCTAAGGAGTATTTTGCATAAGCCCGAGATATTGGACAGATTGGACAAATGGGCCATAGAATTAAGCGAGTATGATATAACCTATCAACCGCGAACAGCGATAAAGTCGCTAGCGCTTGCCGACTTCGTCGCCGACTTCAGCACAAAAATAATTCCTAAAGTCGAAAAGGAATCCGCCCACACTTCCCCAAAATACAGGACCTATGGGTTTTGTATACCGATGGCGCCTCTAACACGTCGGGATCTAGACTGGGACTCGTGTTCGAGGTCCCAACAAGAGAACTAATTCGCCAGTCCATAAGATGCCCGGATATGACTAACAATAAGGCCGAGTATGAGGCTGTGATTGCAGGACTAAGGTTATCACTCAAGTATATAGCGAAGCAAGTCATCCTACGCTGCGATTCTCAGCTCGTCATCAACCAAGTCACAGGGACTTTCAAAATAAAAGAGGAAAGACTACAAAAATATCAGGCCAAGATCTGCAAGCTGTTAGCTGAATTCGATGAATGCTAGCTCGACCAAATCCCTCGAGCGCAGAATATTGAAGAAGACGGCCTTGCCAAATTAGCAGCAGCCACTAAAATCATAACCATTGAAGGAAACGTGGTCACTCTCCTCCACTTATTGATCGATCAAATCAAGGTAAGAACTATAAACCCAACCCGGGACTGGCGTAATCGTTTGTGATATACTTTCAGGACAGTGTGCTTCCTGACGATAATAAAGAGACCAAAATGCTTCGAATGCAAGCGGCCAGATGCAGCATCATAAACCACAACCTGTACAAAAGAACGTTTGGCTCCCCCTAGCAAAATGCTTAGGCCCAAACTAGACACGATGCGTCCTAGAAGAAGTACCACGAAGGTCACTGCGGAGCTCATTCCAGCAATCGAGCTCTAGTCAGATTCCTCATATGAGCAGGATACTACTGGCCTACCATAAAAAAGAGGTCGTCGATTTCGTGAAAAAATACGAACAATTCCAAAAATATGCCCCCATGATCCACCAAGTGGGCGAGCACCTCCACTTAGTTACCTCTACTTGGTCTTTCATCAAATGGAGGATGGACATCGTCGGCCCCCTCCCATCAGGGAGAGATAATGTATGATTTCTTTTAGTTTTAATTGACTATTTTTCCAAGTGGGTGGAAGCAGGTGCATTCGCCCAGATACTCGAGCAAGAAGTGATCGCCTTCATATGGAAAAACATGATGTGTCGCTTCAGCCTCCCCAAGGAAATCAGTTGTGACAACGGGCTTCAGTTCACCCGAAAAAATATCACCAAGTTCTTTGAGAAATGGCATATCAAAAGAATACTCTCCACGCCATATCATCTTGCGGGTAATGGGCAAGCGGAATCCTCCAACAAATTAATACTGAATATCAGGAAGAAAAAGCTCGAGAACGCCAAGGGACTTTGGCACGAACTACTACCGGAAGTGCTATGGGCATACCGCACAATGCTCAAAACAAGCACAGGAGAGACACCTTACTCGCTAGTTTATGGTACTGATGCAGTAATACCAGTCGAGGCCGGAGAACCAAGCCTTAGATATTCCCACGAGAGCGGATCGAGGAACGACGAAAGCAGAAGGCAGGACCTCAATGAAGCCGAAGAACAGAGAGATATGATTTACATAAGAATGATCGCCCAAAAACAACAGGCAGAACACAACTGCAACAAAAAAGCAAAGGTCAAACCACTCAAAGTCGGGGACTATGTGCTCAAGGTCAAAACACAGGCAAGCAAGGATCCATGGGAAGGAAAATTGGGACGACCCTTACAAAATCACAACAACAGCAAACAAAGGATCATTTCAACTAGAAACGATGGAAGGAAAACTACTACCAAACAACTGGAACATCGAGCACCTCAAGTACTTCAACTTCTAAGGAAGGTGTTCTCTGAGCCGTACTTTCCCCCCCACACCTGAGTGTTGTCCCAATTGAGTTTTCTCGGGGATGTTTCTAACGAGGCAATGAGAAGGACATTTTGAGTTAAGCACGAGAAGGTGAGGACACGATTTGACCAGTTCATCACTCAACATCTCGAATACTTCTCCAGGTCGACCAATGAAAGGACTAGATAGACTGGTACTAGATTACCCGCCCGAAAAACATGTAAACTTCTTAAATATATTTGTAAGCAAAGCATACAAGTACATGATGTTCGCCTATGTATCCACCAAATAAATGCTGCATCAATTAAAATACCACATTCGACCTCGTTCGAATTAAATAAGAGTAACATTCGACCTCGCTCGAATCAACTCACATTCGACCTCGCTCGAATTAACTAAGAGTAATATTCGACCTCGCTTGAATCGACTCTCATTCGACCTTGTTCGAACTAATTAAGAGTAACATTTGACCTTGCTTGAATCAACTCACATTCGACCTCTAATTATGGTTAACATTCGACCTTGCTCGAATCGATTCTCATTAGATGTCGTTCTAATTAACTAAGAGTAACATTCGACCTCGAACGAATCAACTCACATTCAACCTTGTTCGAATTAACTAAGAGTAATATTCAATCTCGCTCGAATCAACTCACATTCAACCTCGTTCAAACTAATTAAGGGTAACTGATCTCGCCAAAACTCACACCACAAGTATAGGTAGTGAGGCGGTCAATGCAATAATAAAAACCCACCGCAAGTCGGTGTCGAATCCACAAGGATTTAGAATTGAGATTAGGTATATACTTAGTGTGAAAGTATAGAGAGACTTGACATCACTCTTTCTTTGTCATGCTATTCACAATCTCCTTCTTTGCTTTCTCCATGCTTTTCACTTTTTCTTTATTTTGCATCTTTTCAACCCTTTCACATTATTCACTTTTGTTTTTGTGTTTTTCTTTGTTCTTCCTTTATTTTTCTTTGCCTTTTCCTCTTCTTCATTTCTTTTGTCTTTTTGTTCCTTGAAACTATCTTTAAACTCCTCATCTCTCCCCCAAAATTATATTTTTGCCATTTGAATCACATGAGTACTAAAGAAAAGTCGGGGGTCAAGAGAGAGTCACTAAAAAAATGGTTAAAAGCTTGTAACGTGGTTATCGAATAACATGACTTTAGGCTCAAAAGGGTTTACTAGGGATGATATCATTGGTGGGCCATGGGAGGTTTTAAAACGGGTCAAGGAGATGCTACAATCACTTCTCAAGCCAAGCTAACTTAGAATTTTGCATAGAAACATATTCGGGGCAAGATCTAGACCATTCACACGGTTACTTGGACTTGTAACAAAATACATCACCTTTCACACAATCGGATTGTTAAAGAGAAAGGAGCCGAGGGACCACAACAATAGCATTGAAGATTGAAACTCACTAATGGTTCAACTAAACCACCCGATGATTGCCTAAGCCAACACAAGAGTCACAAGGTCACTAACTAGAGCTATTTCTTAAAAAAACTTATGTTTAACCATAAGCGCATAGTTAAGTGTGTTGGTACCAAGTGAAACATGCTCGGCCCTTATTTATTCATTAACACTACTTGTTTCTACCTAAACATCAAAAACTGACTCAATCCCTTAAGAAGGTTGTCACGCCATCCATCGTTGGGAAGAGCCACCCGGTTCACACAAGACCCACCTTTGGAAAGAACTGTGGCATTAAGAAAACCAAAGGCTTATTGTTCACTAAAACTTAAGAAGAAGCTAACAAATCAAAAAGAAGCTAATAAAGTAATTAAGAAGTTATACTATTAAGAAAGCAAAACGAAGAAGCTATGAAATAAACTACTGAAGGTAAAGAAAATGAATATATACAAGAGGGATGATTATATACATAATGAGGGAGAAAATAAAGATAAAAAAATGAAAAAATAGTATTTAAGTTATTACAGGCCCAAAATATAATCAAATGTCATAAACAGTCATCCAAAATATCAAAATAGACCACCCCCTAGAAAAAGAACAAGCATTGTCCTTAATGCTTAGCAAAATCAAAACATAAGAGGGTAGAGGGTAAAGAAACGCCCTATGTGTTCTCGGGGTGACTTGCAGCATCACCACCCTCGGTCTTCTCTAACTGTATATCATCGTCTCTGGGCTAAGGGACCACAGAGTTGGTGAGCAGCTGACACATCTCCTCAGCAGTGGGGGCAGCGAGATCTGGCTCGTCAGACTAGCCAGCTGATGCCTCTACTGATGGTGCTACTGGATCAGCTGGTACTGGTGGACCTGTATCCATCAGTAAGTCAAAGGGGAAATCACTTATTGCTGCTAACTTCTTCACCTCATGTCTCAAAATTTCCACTGTCTAATTCGAAGCCTGGGACTTTCTCATCTTCTTCACTTGCTTGACAACTCATCAATGGCACCCCTAAGCTACTAGAGTGTCCATGATAGTTTTCTGGTTGTCCAGAATCTTCTTCAATGTTTCCTCCATTGACAGAGGTACCTGTGACACTGATGGAGTAGAGGACTGCGCTGCAACAGTACTGGATATGTCAAACAGCTTAGAAGTGGATGTCTGCATCCAGTTGTTGAGGCTCGCCAAAGTCTGGGAGACTCGCAACACAGTGAGAGGATAGGTGTATGAGGATGGCACTGGAACTAAACTGGGTGGCCTAGAGGATGAAGGTGGTGGCATGGCAGCTGTCCTGGTGGAAGATCCGGCTGCTGTGGAAGGCATGGGAGCTGTAGATGTCTCAGCAGCAACCTCTGAACCTACCACTGCTGGCTCGTCAGACTGGCCAACTGTGGTACTGTCCTTCCCCTTGAACTTTGGGTTGTCCGCACCCTGCAAGTGATACCAAGAAAAGGCCTCTTGGATTTTACCTTTGTGTCATATGGACTTGGCTCCACCTTTGCATCATTGAAGTACTCTGTGAGGGTGTTCGAAAAGGGGTAGGACTTTTCATTCTTGTGGACCGCCAATGTGATTGGTTGACATGATGGCACCCACATTGATCGGGTACCCCACCATAATAAAAGCCACCAGAACGGCTCAGGGAAGTGGGAGGTTGTTCTCATTCAAGCTTGGACCAATCCTATTACAAACAAAGGTTTTCCACCCTTTAGCTTCGAAATTGAGGGTGGACCGGAGGATAGGAACTTCTGATGTGATCCATGCTGGTAGTGGTCCTTGGGCAGCCAAAATCTCAGCTAGCCAAGGGCGGGCTGCTTCACCCAAAGCTAACTTCTCCAAGTACTGGACCGCTTCGGCTTACTCAAAACCCACATAAGCATTCAAATCAAAGGCATCAAAGCGAACTTTCATATTCCTCACTTTCGTCACTTTTGTTCCCGCCTTGATGTGAGCTACGTAGGCGTAGAACTCCCTAACCAAGTGCTCATTTGCATCTAAGATCAGGTGAGTGAACCACTTCCACCCCTTACGCTCTTGGAACTGCCTAAGGACATTTGGATTATGGATATCCAAATCCTTCATTAAGAATTGTCGCTCAAGTGTGGGGGACCTTTTTGGCCACAACTCCCGAAATCTGTTAAGTGCTGTCAAGCTGACGAATCTATCCTCCCAAATTTCCCTATTCTTTGTCCTTTCAAGACCACCCACTTGAGTGTCGCCTCCTCTACTATCATCTGGGACGTCACCATAATCTACATCAATAGGTGTTAGAGGACTAGATGAAAAGAGGTCTCGGAACCTTGGATTTCCGCATCAGAATTAGTAGAAGAACTATATGTAAGCTCATTGCGCAATTGATAGCGTCCACTGGGTTGTGGTGGTTGGGACTGGGGCTCAGGTTGGACTTCCATACACTAGACCTCAGAGGCTTCTCTCGATGGTTCACAAGAACTAGATTCTGAGGGCTCTTCGGCCCTTCCTCTAACTGTGGTATGCTTTTTAGTAAAGGGCTTAGACTGCACTCTTAAAGGATGGGTGCCTTTACCCCTACCTCGGGAGGATTCACCTCTCCCCTATGATGTATCTCCTCGACCACGTGATCTAACCATTGTCCGCAATACAAGTTACATATTTCAGTTGAATTCAAAGCAAGAAAAATAGTTGAAGAACAGTTGTAGATAAGCAGTCATTACTGAGACAGTTCGGACCGCACAATTTTGAAGTGCGGCCACATATCCTCAAGTGCGGACTGCACAATTTTAAGTGCGGACGCGCAAATCCAAACCTGCAATTACTGATTCTCTGAAGTTTAGAGTGCGACCGCACACTATTTCTATGGACCGCCAAATTTTGAGTGCGGTTCGCACATTTCAAACACTTCCAATACCCTATTTTCCAGTTATGCGGACCGCAGAAAAATGTGTGCGGCCACACAATTTGAATAGTGTCGGTACTGAACTTAGGGTTCTTGAAAATTTATCATAGATTAAGCATGGTGTGCATAAATTAACAAGATTAGTGGTCTACCCAGTCCTTAATGAGCATGTATGAAACTACCCACATGAGTTTGAAGCACAAATTAAGCATATTTGACATTTAACTAAACTAATCAAATAAAACAAAAAAAATTGAGAAAAATGAACAAAAATCTACATGAATTGAACATACTAGTAGTGAGTGATGCAAGTAAGAATCCAGCTTGATGAATTGAGTGTGTTTTTTGAACAATTTTAGGGTTGCACAGTGTTTTCTAAAGCTTGGGAGTCCCGAGAGTGTAAAGTGTGAATAGTGGTGAAAAGCCCTATTTATACCCTTGCAAAGTCGGTCAAGATCTCACCTGAGTGCGGCCGCATAATTTTGAGTGCGGTCCACACTCCTTACCAGGGTTGAACTTAGCTTTGCGGTTCACAAATTAATGAGTGTGGCCGCATAACCTTGTGGTGTCCGCATAATTTTGTGTGCGGCCGCATATTGGGTTTCTTTCTGCAAAAACAACTTTAGAGAGTTGGTGATTTTTTGATCCCCGGTTTTTCGGCCGCATACCCTTCTGTGTGGTCTGCACAATTTTAGTGTTGTCCGCATAAATTCCACATTTGGCCAATTTTTCCAGATTGTCCCTGCAATACACACTCATTCCTGCAATTCACTTCAAAACCAGTTAGCTCAATACAAAACCTATCTAAAAACAAGAAAAATAATAAAGAAAAGAAATATGGGTTGCCTCCCAAGAAATGCCTGATTTAATGTCGCGGCATGACACAGGTTACCGTCAGTCACTTGAAATGAAGCAACGCCACAACGTGGCTATCATCAACCTTGCCAAGATAATGTTTCACCTAGTTACCTTTGACTCTAAACACTTCATCATTTTTGTTCTTCAAGTCTAATGCACCAAAGGGTGTCACATGCACAACTTGAAATGGGCCACTCCAGTTGGATTTCAACTTTCCCAGAAACATCCGCAATCGAAAATTGAACAATAGCACAAGATCACCTTCATTTAATCTTTCTTCCGGATATAATTGTCCTGGAGGTACTTCATATTGTCCTTATACAAGGACAAACTTAAATATGCATGGAACTGGAACTCATTAAGCTCATTCAATTGTCCCACCCTTAAGTTGGCGGCGACATCCCACTTAAGATTAAGCATCTTCAATGCCCACATAGTCTTGTGCTCAAGTTCCACCAATAAGTGACAAGTTTTCCCGAACACAAACCGATATGGGGGCATACCAATTAGTGTTTTGTAAGCTGTCCTATAAGCCCAAAGAGCGTCATCAATTTTCTTCGACCAATCCGTCCGGTTGGCATTCACGGTCTTTGATAAAATACTCTTGATCTCCTGGTTGGAGACTTCAACCTTTTCACTTGCTTGAGGATGATAGGGGGTCGACACTTTGTGAGTGACACCATACTTTGAGAGTAAAGTATCAAAATATTTGTTGCAAAAGTGCGATCCCCCATCACTAATAATGGCCCTTGGTGTACCAAACCTTGTGAAGATGTTCTTTTTCAAAAATTCTACCACACTCCGAGCTTCATTGTTGGGCAAAACCACGACTTCAACCCACTTTGACACGTAATCCACAATTACCAATATATAAGTGTTCCCACAAGAAATCACGAATGGATCCATGAAATCAATGCCCCACACATAAAAAATGTCAATCTCCAAGATGGTGGTGAAGGGCATCTCATTTTTCTTGCAAATCCCACCGGCCCTTTGACATTCATCACAATGCTTGACGAGATCGCTAGCGTCCTTTTAAAGAGTAGGCCAATAGAATCCACAACTTAAAACCTTTGTACCCATCCTTGATCCACCATGGTGACCACCATATGGCGAAGAGTGGCAAGCCTCAAGAATTCCCATTTTTTCTTCCCCCGATACACATCATCGAATCACACCATCGGTACAAATCCGGAAGAGATAAGGCTCATCCCAATAATAGTCAAGGCAATCCCCTTTGAGCTTCTTTATTTGGTTTGAAGAAAAATCATTCGGTACAATGCCACTCACAAGATAATTGGCTAAGTCGGCGAACCAAGGCATCCCGGTCATAGAAATGGATAGGATTTGCTCGTCGGGAAATGAATCATTTATCTCAAGGACATCAGGTGGCCTCCCCTCCTTCTTCAACCGAGACAAGTGGCCCGTCACTTGGTTTTCACTACCACTGCGATCTTGAATCTCTAGATAAAACTCTTGTAAAAGAAGTACCCACCACATTAGTCTTGCGTTAGAATCTTTCTTGCTCATCAAATATTGAAGAACCATATGGTCGGTGTGAAATATCACCTTAGACCCATCAAGTATGGGCAGAACTTTTCCATAGCAAAGAAAATAGAAACGAGCTCTTTTTCGGTCAGTGTGTAGTTGACTTGGGCCTCATTCATGGTCTTACTAGCATAGTATACCGGATGGAAGATCTTGTTGATATGTTGCCCCAATACCGCTCTAACCGCCAAACCAGTTGCATCACACATGAGCTCAAAAAGTAAGCTCCAATTCGGTGCGGTGATAATAGGAGTAGTAGTAAACTTATACTTGAGAAATTCGAATGCCTTCATACAATATTTGTTGAAATGGAACTTGGCATCCTTCTCCAAAAGTTTGAACAACGGGTTTACCACCTTAGAAAAGTCCTTGATGAATCGGCAATAGAACCCCGCATGACCCAAAAAGCTCCTCACTCCCTTTATGGATGCAGGGGAGGGAGTTTTGAGATCACTTCAATTTTGGCTTTATCAACCTCAATACCATGCTTTGAAATTTTTTGACCGAGGACAATGCCTTCCTCGACCATGAAGTGACATTTCTCCCAATTCAAAACCAAGTTAGTTTCCTGACATCTTGCCAAAACCTTGTCCAAGTTGTCCAAGAACTCTTCAAAAGAATTCCCCACCATGGAAAAATCACCCATGAAAACCTCAAGAAATTCCTCCACCATATCGGTAAAAATAGCCACCATACACCGTTGAAAAGTCACCGGTGCATTTCATAATCCAAATGGCATTCGTGAGAATGCGAAAGTACCATAGGGACAAGTGAAAGTGGTCTTCTCTTGGTCCTCATGAGCAATAAGAATCTGATTGTAACTAGAGTATCCATCAAGGAAGCAATAAAAAGCACGTTTGACCAACCTATCCAATATTTGATCAAGAAATGGAAGCGAAAAATGATCTTTCTGAGTGACTTTGTTGAGCTTCCTATAGTCCATGCACACTCTCCACCCGGTGACTATTTTTTGTCATTTGTTATCACAGTCATGCCCCCTTTCTTTGGGACACATTGTACCGGAGAGGTCCACGAGCTATCGAAAATGGGGAAAACAACCCCGACATCCAACCATTTGATGATCTCATTTTTCACCACCTCTTGCATTGATTCATTTAATATTTTTTGATGTTCTACGGAGGGTTTGGCATCATCCTCCAAAATAATCTTGTGCATGCAAAAAGCGGGTCTTATACCCCGAATATCCGCCAGTGTCCAACCTATAGCTTTATTCCTCTTTTGGAGCACCGCCGATGTAGAATCTACATGCACGTTAGTTAGGAAAGAGGAGAGAATAATAGGTAAAGTGGAACAAGGGCCGAGAAATTCATACCTGAGGTGTGAAGGTAAAGGCTTTAACTCCAAGGTGGGAGGCTCCTCGATTGAGGGCTTTTTTGGAGGAGTCTTCTGGTTCTCAAGATCTAAGGACAATTTTCGGGGCTCATAAGTATATGACCCCATTCCTTGCAAAGCACTGACACATTCCACAAAGTCTTCCTTATCATCCTCATCATGATTAAGCAACACAGCTTCTAAGGTGTCCTCAGTATTCATCACAGCACTAGCATCATCAACAATTACTTTGGTCACTAAATCCACAATCGAACAAACTTCGTTGCTATTTGGTTTCCTCGTCGATTTTCACACATGGAAAACTACTTTTTCATCACCCACCCGGAAGGTGAGCTCACTGGATTCCACATCATCTAGGGCCTCCCCCGTAGCAAGGAAAGGTCTACCCAATATAATAGGCACCTCGTAGTCAACCTCACAATCAAGGATCACAAAGTCCGCTTGAAGGATGAACTTGTCAACACGAACTAACACATCATCAATAATCCCCAATGGCCTCTTTATAGTCTGATCCGCCATTTGCAACCTCATATATATGGGTCTTGGTTGCCCAATTCCCAACGGTTTGAACACAGTGTAGGGCATCAAGTTGATACTTGTCCCTAAATCACATAAAGCTTTGGCGAAATTGGCGCTCCCAATAGTGCAAGGGATTGTGAAAGCGCCGGGATCTTCTAATTTTGGAGTCATTGAGTGCACAATAGCACTCACTTGATGTGTCATCTTGATCATTTCACAATTCATTGATCTTTTCTTTGTTACCAAACCCTTCATGAACTTTGCATATCCCGACATTTGTTCCAACGCTTCAACCAATGGCACATTAATTGAAAAACTCTTCATCATATCAATAAATTTCTTGAATTGGTTCTCACTATTTTGCTTTGCGAGTCTTTGAGGATATGGAGGATGTGGCCTTGGCATTGGTGCTTTGGCCTTTTGCACTATCGGATCCGGTATGTCAATCATGTGTTGCCTAGACCAGTTCACTTCCTCTTGGGTTTCCTCCATACTTTCATCAATGTCAATCCTCACTTCTTCGTTACCTTGAACCACATTACTTGGAGTTTCATCTTCTTGAACCAACACATCATCATCCACAATTCTTCTTTGATTTGAGGTGGTTGCATCTCCACCTCTTCTGTTTCTCGTGGTTACGACCATGGCATGTCCCGTATTGTTCCCACCCTTCGGGTTCACCACCGTATCACTAGGTAGTGTCCCCTTGGGACGAGTGTTTAAAGCTTGAGAGATTTGGCCAAGTTGAACCTCCACATTGCGGATAGAAGTGTTGTGGGAGGCTAATGAGCATCAGATTTGGCATTTTTCTCCATCATTTGCTTGAATATATTTTCAATCCGTCCCATTTCATTATTGGAAGAATTAGAACCTTGTGACGGATATGAAGGCGGGTTGCTTGTTTGTTGATACATCAAGAGCCTTTGGAAGCCCGACCCCCGATTCCCTTGGTTATTATTCTTCCAACCCCCTTGGTTATTGCCACCCCAATTGCTTTGATTGTAGCCCCCCCCCCCAATTTCCTTTATGATTGCTTCCCCAATTGCATTGGTTACCTTGATTACTCCAATTGCCTTGATTATTTTTATTTTCCCAATTGCCTTGATTATTGTTACCACCACTCCAATTGCCTTGGTGGTTTTGGTTGTTCCAATTTCCTTGATTTCCTTGTGATCTCCATTGTTGTTGATTTTGTCCTTGAGAATTATTTACTACCATCTTGATCAAATTGTTCCGGACGATTTTGTACTTGTTGACTTCTTTGCCGTCTCTTGTTCATCATCATATTCACACATTCCATAGCATTCACTTGTTTCGGCCCTTGAACTTGTTGAAGCTGAGCTTTGGGCAATTGGCTCATTGTGGTTGTCAACTCGGCAATAGATTTCCCATGATCATGTAGCTCCTTGTGTAGGTGAATGACATTTGGGTCACCTTGAGGAACATTGGTCCTACTTTTCCACGCCGACGAAGTATCCTCCATCTCATCTAAAATTTCACATGCTTCGGAATAAGGCGTGTTCATGAAGTTCCCGCTGGCGAGTTGATTTACCACATATTTATTTTGTTGTGTTGATCCCCCTGTAAAAGGTTTGTTGGATCATGGACTCAGTGATATCATTATTCGGGCACTCTTTAACTATAGTACGATATCTTTCCCAAATCTCGTGCAATGGCTCATTGGGCTCTTGCTTGAATGCTAGAATCTCATCCCGTAGAGTAGCCATGTGACGCGGAGAGAAGAATTTGACAATGAAATTTTCGGACAACTCATCCCATGTATGGATGGAATAATTGGGTGATCTCTCTAACCATCCCAATTCCTTTCCCCGTAGAGAAAAGGGAAATAGCGTCAAACGTAGTGCATCCTCGGAAACATTTGTTTGCTTGCTCCCCCAACAAGTATAGACGAACCCTTTAAGATGCTTGTAAGCATTTTGGTTTGGAGCCCCAGTGAAGAATCCATGTTGCTCAAGTAGTATAAGCATTACGTTGGTGATTTGGAAGTTGCCCGCCCTAATATGGGGCGGCACTATAGCACTCGTATAACCCTCGTTCGATAACACCCGGTACGCTGTCGCTCTTGGTGGAGGTGGGGGAGGGAAGGGGATATTATCATGAGGTGGTCGGCCTCGCTTGTTTATTTGAGGTACAGGGAGAAATTCATCTCCTAGATCAAAGTACACTTCCACCCCCCAATGGAAAATTCTCAATGGGATCATTGTTGAGAGCCATTCTCGTACCTATAAGCAATTCAAAATAAAATTTGTGACTCGGAAGGAAAGAAATACAAAGCACACAAAAACCTAGATATATAGCTATATTCGTTTTAGCTCCCCGGAAATGGCGCCAAAAATTTATCTCGCTCAAACTCACACGACAAATATAGGTAGTGAGGTGGTTGAAGCAATAATAAAACCTAACGTAAGTCGGGATCGAATCTACATGGAGTTAGATTTTGGATTAGGTATATACTTAGTGTGAATGAATGATATGTCCTAAATTACTCTTCCACATTCTTGTTTGTTGTTTCTACTTCTACTTTGAGCTATTAATTACAATTATAAAACTAGGAGACAATATTTTTGGTTTTGGTTGTTTTTCAAATGATAAGAGGATCTAGGGTTGCAACTTCCGCCTAGTTGGTTACCTAACAGATTTAATGCTTTAGGGCATGTTTCGTTGATCGAGGTACAATATATCAATCACACTCAATTACTCACTCTATACCTCTCGGTAGTTTGAGTGACTTTGCCCAATTTCGATTTCTCAAGTCCAAATGGGTATTTCATAAAGAAAGTTGATAAATGCTCTAGTCGGGTCTTACTGTCTCTAGGTTCGACCCTTTAATTTGGGCTATCAGTTTCTTGAGTTCAACCCAATTCCTAGTTAGCCAAGTTTTCCTAGACTTAGTCTCTCTTTATCAAGGCAGAAACTAGGTCAAATAGGCATGAATCAATGTTTGCAACCATTAATTCTAGAATTTAAGCAAGAACAAGGCAAAATAACATATACTCAATCTTAAATAAGCCCTAAATCAATAACCCATTAAGTACCCATATTAGGGTTGGGTCACAACCCTAGATAAGGGTTTAGCTACTTATAGAAAATGAAGAAACTGATATATAATGCATAATAATTAATTATGGAAATAAATCTAATGTTTAGAAGATAATCTAATACAATATTACTCAAAACAGTAAATAAAACGGCTCAGGTGCTCTACGCTGATATAACTTAACCTAAAAATGACAAAAAGTTCTATTTATACTAAGCTGAAAATATTTGAAAAAAATTCCCCTGCAGAGGTTGTCCGGCCGCATAATTCTGAGTGCGGTCCGCACTCTGAGCTTAAATGGTCAACTGGGCCTTCCACGGTCGCATAAAAATGGGATACGACTGCACTTCATCTATTTGTGCGGACCGCACATTTTTGAGTGTGGCCGCACACTTGAGATTGGGCTGGGACTGGACCTTCTTCTGCGGGCCGCACTTCGAATCATGCGGCCACACAATAATAGTGCAGTCTGCACATCTTCAATCAAGGCTCTCTGATTCTGGTCTTTTGCGGGTTGAACAATTGTGAGTGCGCCCGCACTTTACATCCTGCGGCCGCACAATAATTGTGTGGTCTGCATATCTTCATCTTGCCCAAATTTCAACTCTCTAAATCTCATTTTTGTGGACGCACAATAGTTGTGCGGTCCGCATTCTCTGAATAAAATCTAACAGGGCTTCTTCATTGTTTGTGGCCGCACACAGTATTGTGCGGTCCGCACTGTAAGCATTTTTGCTTTGTTTTGGCCCTTGTCCAATTTTGACTCCTTTTTGAGTTGATTTTCACTTCTTTGGCTAGTTTTCCAATATTCCTGCAAGAAAACTCATTTCATTAGTTCTCGGGAATACCTTTAAGCATTTTTGGGCTAAAACGCAAGTAAAAGAGAGCAAATAAGCGGTCAAAATCCCTGCATATCAGTAACATTCGACCTTGCTCGAATCGACTCTCATTCGACAAAAGGTCGAACTAATTAAGAGTAACATTCGACCTCACTCAAATCGATTCACATTCGACCTCGTTCAAACTAATTAAGGGTAATATTTGACCTCGCTCGAATAGACTCTTATTCGACCTCGTTCGAACTAATTAATAGTAACATTCGACCTCGTTCGAATGAACTCACATTCAACCTCGTTCGAATCAATTAAGGTCACATTCAAATTCACTCGAACTAATTAAAATCACACTCGACACGTTCCAGTTAACGCCCACCAACACGGCCGCGATTAAATCAAGAGTTCTTCTAATCAAGGAAACCAAATGAGGAAAATATTCAAGAGAAAACAGAGAGGAAATAGAAACAAACATCAAAAGTAGCATTCCAATTCAAAAAGATATCTTACAAGGGCCGGTTAGATGCCCATGGAGGTAAAAACAAAAAATTACAAGAAGTATAACTACTTAGTAGCATCTTCCCCGTCGTCGTCCCCGCCGTCATCCTCACCGTCTGAGTATTCATCATCATACCAAGCACCTTACTCAATCCCGTCCAAGTCAACTTCACCATCACCAACCCCCGACATAGCGGATCAGAACCACAAGCGACCCGAGCTGTGCGCACCTTAGCACGAGCATCCTCAAACTCGACCTCAGAAACTCTTCCTGCCGTCATCAAGTCCCTAAATATGTCTAACTGGGCCTCGGCATGGATCCACGTCTCGTAAAAATACCATGCAATATTTGGATAAGTGGAAGTGTGAGGGAAAGACGGTCGGGCCAACATCTGCGCCCTTTTGGCCTCAAGAACAACGATATGATAATTAAGGATCAATACTTCTTTCTCAAGCCCCCCAATCCGCTCATCAAGTCTTGCCTCCATGAGCACAGACGTCTCCGCATCACTCGCCCGCTCAGACGGGAGGATGTGGATGGCATCTTCAAACGCCGCCACCTTCGCCAAAGCCGCCACCCTGGTCTCCTCGGCCTTCTCCAACTCTGCCGCTTTTTCGATCAACTCATGACTTAAGTTGTTTTCTCTAATTGAACTCTGCTCAAGTTCAGCCCGTAGGGATTCCACTTGAGCTTGAAGTTCAGCACACTCAGCCTTGACCCCCTTGCTCACTTCGAGCTCGGCCTCTTTGACTCTAAGTGCTCCCTCGAGCTCGCGACATTTTTCGATGACTCTCACATGTTCATCGCCTTCTACTTCAGCTCATCCCTAAGGGACTGAAAGTTGTTGTCCATGCCAAATTGGTTTCATATCTCACGGTGCTTGTCGCGGTACTCACGATACTTCACATCCATTTTCTAGAAAAAAGCCCTCCACTTCTCTTCTTAGTGGGTACTCTCAATCTCCAAAATGATGGTTCGATGAAAAAGAGAAAGTAGAAGAAGGAAGTTAGTCTAAAAACAAAGAGAGGAAGAATGTAAGATACGAGAATTAGAAAGATCAGAAACTTATCCTCAAGGCCATTCCGGCTATGCCCGACGACAGCGCATAGAGGACCCAAAGAGGCAACCACGTTCTCTGTATTCACTAGTAAATCCCGGTCCACGGGGATGACTATGGCGCGAGTGGATCCCTCTAGACTTACCTCTACCCGAGTAAACCCCTCGGTGAACATCCACACCTCTTCGAGGTGGACATCAGAACTGGTCTCATAGCCGTACACGACCACACTCTTCCTTATCTCCTCGGATAATGAAGGAACATCAGCCTGTCTTGAAGGCGACGGATCACTCCTTGGCACGGTGTCCGCCACCTCTGGTCGCCCCCTTCTTCAACAGTGACTTCAGGCAGAGGAGCATCTTCTGCAACCTCCGCAGGCGGCAAAGTCACAGTGGCTGATAAGTAGGGATTTTGACTACTTAATTTCTCCCTTTTACTTTTGTTTTAGCTAAAAAATGCTTAAAGGTATTCCCGAAAACTAATAATATGTGCTTTCTTGCAGGAGAATTGAAAAATGAGCCAAATAGATGAAAATCAACTCAAAGAGGAGTAAATTTGGACAAGGACTAAAATAAAACAAAAAGATCTAAGTGCGGAGCGCACAATATTGTGTGCGGCCGCAGACTATGAAGAAGCCCTGACAAAATTCATGTGCAAAGGGCGGACTGCACAATTATTGTGCGGCTGCAGAAGTTAAGGTTCAGAGAGATGGAAGTTTGGTCCTTGAAGAAATGCGGACCGCACTATCATTGTGCGACCGCAGAGTTCAAGAATGCGGCCGCACTCAGAAATGTGCGGTTCGCAGAAGCTTCTCATGTCAAGCTCAAAATCAAGAGTGCGGCCACACTTAGAATTGTGCGATCCGCAGATCCTGAAGGAGTGCGGCCGCAACCCAGAATTATGTGGCCGCAGAAGTTCATCCTATCAGGCCAGCTTCAAAGTGCGGACCGCATACAGAATTGTGCGGCCGCAGAACCTCCGCAGGGGCAATATTGTCCAATAATTTCAGCTGGGTATAAATAGATCTTTTTGTCAAATTTAGGTTAAGTTTGAACACCTGAAAGTATATAGTCGTTTTAACTTTACTGTTTTGGGTAAATTTTTAATAGATTATCATTTTAACATTAGATTTTCTTCCCTTTATCATCTATTATGAGTTTAATCTTATTTTCTTGTTTAGTTTCTTCAATTTTCTCTATGAGTAGCTAATTTCTTAGCTAGGGTTGTGACCCAACCCTAGTGTGGGTGCCTACTAAGTGTGTAATTTAGGGCTTGTTTGTGATTGGGTGAGTGATATTTATCCTAGTTCTTGCTTGAATTTTAGAATCAATGGTTGCAAACATTGATTCAAGCTTATTTGACCAAATCTCTACTTGAGAAAGAGAGACTAAGTCTAGGAAAACTAGGCTAACAAGGAATTGGGGTGAAATCAAGAAATTGATATCCCCAATTAAAGGGTCGAATCTAGAGATAGTAAGACCCGACTTGACCATCTATCACTTGTTTTGTGAATTAACCATTTGGACTTGAGAAAGCCAAACTGGGCAAAAACCACTCTAACTACAGAGAGGTATCGAGTGGGTAATCGGGTGTGATTGCTATATTAAAAACCCGAACAGTCGAACCTGCCCTAAGCCCTAGATCTTTTATACACTTTGAAAAACAACAACACCAAAAATATCGTTCCTTAGTTTTACATTTACAAACAATAGCATAAACTAGAAGTAGAAAGAAACAACCAATTATGTGGAAGTCCTTTTTGGGCACGTCATACACAGTTTAGATATATACCTAATCCAATATAAGCTCTATGAGGAATCGACCTCGACTCACGTTGGGTAATTATAATTGCATTGACCGCTTCACAATCCCAATCAGTAGTGTGAATTTAGGCGACATCAGTAGCCAAATCCACTTCGCCCTCAGATGCAGCCATGGCCGACTAAGGATCGCCCCTTGTCGACTCCTCGGCTCCAACTGACCCGTCGCCGACTTCCACCTTCCGCCTTTTTAGTGGAACCAGTTACTCCTCAGAAGTCAGAGTCTCCACCGATGGGGCCGCCACCCGTCTGCTAGGTCTACGCGATGTCGGGGTCCAAGAAGAATTAACCGTCTGAATGGACTTTCCCCTAGTCGCAGCAAGTAGAGGCCCAGTCGTGGCACCTGGTTGACCAAAAGCGGGGTAGGAGCCTTCACTTTTCTTGAAGCCCTCCGACATGACAACAAAAACAGAAGTTAAACTAACCCTATTACAGAAAAGAAGGGAAGTAAAAGAAGACGACATGAAGGCCGAAGCAACAGAAGGTTTAAAATAAATGACTCACCAATCGTAGAAGGTTTACGCCCAAACTTCTTGTGGAACGCCGATTATTCAAGGATCCCCACCGTGTGGGGAAAAACTTGACTCACCTAGTCATGAATGTCAGCAACCAACGAAGGACGCTCTTTATCTACTACACAAAAGAAGAAGAGGAATGATTAGGTCACCACCGAGATAAACAAAACAAGCAATCAATTAGTAAAAATACTTAACGGGCAAAGATCCACGCTTCAGGGAACCTACTGGGGTTCTCCACCACGTGTTTGGTCTTTATATAGAAGAAGTTGAACCAAAAACGATGATTCGCCTTCTCGTCCATCTTTACCACCAATCCCTTGGTCCCTCGGTGGTGAAGGTGTAACATCATACCCCTATGAAAGCTTGGCGCGAAGAGGTGTAGCAGATGACGGATGGAAATCCCGAGGTTGGACAGCTCTTTTATCAACATGAGGAGGAGTTTGTAAATATATGGGGAGAGCTGAGCCGGGAAGATGTCGTAATAGCGACAGAATTCCTCCGCCAATGGAGGAAGAGGAAGAGAATAGCCCACGTAGAACGGATATGCGTAAAATGCGCAATATCCAAACCAATGAATATGAATTATGTCGCGGCCCTCCGGAATTAGGTCGATATGGGTCGGGATATTGTACTTGTCCCGAAGTTCAGCGAGGGTGGCCGCGTCCATTTCGGATTCTACAGGTTCAGGCTCTTTCGCAGGAATTTTTGAGAAGTCCGACCTAGCTTTGTCACTACGAGGAATTATTTACTCTACGGTGGGAAAGCTTTTGTCCTCCGCAACAGCAGCAACCTCATCATCGTGAGGAGGCATTCTCACTGCCAGTGGGATTGATTCAGAAGCCTCACCAGATCCAGAAGGTGCTTTGACCATTTTTAGTTGCTTGTAAATGTAGAAGATACGAACTCAAAGAAGTAGAAGTAGCAGGAATCACTCAAACCAGAAAGGAGATTAAGGTTACGAAAATTGAAGCAACGGGAGCAAGAACACATGAAGAAGAAGAAGGGAGGAAAATATGTAGGTTCAAATGCTAGAAAACATAAAGGATCACACGACGGGTTCTCAATCCCTATTTATAGAGAACACAGACTCCCTAATCGAGAAAATTGATCGCCAATGCACAAAGAGCGAAACGACAAGGGCACAAGAAGCAATGCAACATATTGGGAATATGCGCAATAATGACGCATGATACTAAGACGTCATTATGAACCAACGTCACAATAAGTTGTGGCTCTCAAAGCACCACATTCCATCTCGACTGTGATCTTAACTACTCGACCTGCCCATATGAATTTCTCGACTATGGCTAATGAAGTCTGCTTACTAAGGTCGACCAAAAGATAACCTCGATAAGCGGAGAGACTAATTGTATGGGTCAAAATCAGACTCAGGAAATTCAGCACGAAGAGGTGATTATCATGAGTAATTTGTAAATTATCATGGGCTGTTTGGCCAAGGTCGACCAGTGATCAATGGAACGAGTCGCCAAGCGGTCAACCACGGCCGAGGTCGAGTAGTGCGAATAGAAGTAACAACTAGTTTTGTATTGGGATCTTCAGAGGGAATATTATACTGAATATTCTCTCTGTTTGTACTTTTAGGGTTCTTTGGGAATATCCCATATAAATGGAATGATAGATAAGGCAAAAGTCATGTAATATTCTACGTGATAAGAACTCTTTTGAAAAGAAAGCTATAAATACAAAGAAAACATTTCTAAAGATATTCGTCTTTTTGGATTATTCCTTGTCATTCCACCAGATCCGAGAAATTCTTCTATATTCTCATATATTCTTGTGATTCATCATTGTCAAAGGAAGGAATCATCCACCTCATTCAATATTGGGTGAATCTTTCTCTTTATTTACATTTGGTTTCATTTATTGCTATATAATACCTGATATTTCTAACACATTATTGCATTCAACGAATTTAATATCTAGTGCATTAAATCTGTCTCGCCACTGCCTACTTCATCTACATAGTTAACCTAAGATCTGAAGTTATTAGCTTTAACTAGGATTGACCTCTTTAATTACTGATGAATTAGTTCAATTGAATATTATCATTTTTTAGTCAAACAATAATAATTTGAGATATTCATTAGTTTGTTAGTTAACTTGTAATTGTTTAACTTTAGGTCGCTTCATATCGAATACAAATCGGTAATACTGCTAAAATAGAAATAGATAAGTAAAACCGAAGACTAATTACAATTGAAGGCATGGAGAATAATTATCTAATTTTAGAAGTAAGGTTTCTAGGGAAGTTAAATCTTGTGATTGTTTAACCAAAGAATTAGATTCTCAATCAAAGCCTATTTTTAGAAGTACTCGGGCGATAATCAAGAAATTCTATATTCTCTCAATAATAAGAAAGGAAATTAGAATAAGAAATGGCAAAGTATTCGATAGAAACCAAAAGAAAGTTATTGTATTCTAATAATAATCAGAACGTGTCCTTACAAGTAAAATTTCCTTCCCTTATATAGGAATCTATAAGTATAAAGTCTTTTCTCTTTTATGATCGAATCATTATGAGCATTAATAATATTAATGAGACTTTATAATTGGCAATCATAATTGTTTATGAAGATTCTGTAACGTTTGTGATCATTCACGCTCATTAATTGACGATTCATGAATCTTCCCTTTTTACCGTCTTGATTCATCCTGCCGATGTCTCTTCATTTATAAATTCAGGCTCGAGTGACCGTACCCCTTTCCTCTCGTGGGTGATT
The DNA here is from genome assembly GCA_005239505.1 of Nicotiana paniculata. Classification (NCBI taxonomy): domain Eukaryota; kingdom Viridiplantae; phylum Streptophyta; class Magnoliopsida; order Solanales; family Solanaceae; genus Nicotiana; species Nicotiana paniculata. The sequence goes on from ML359552.1 coordinate 30,854, forward strand.
TGTTCGTATCTATTATAAACATCATTCCATGTTCTGTCAGGGAACACTCGTAAGCTTTCTTTAAGCCTTCTCGTAGCTTCTGAACTTCTTTCATTTAAATTACTTGCAAATGACATGGCCCTCCCAATTGTCAGGTACTCTTGGTTGTGAGAGAGAAAGATTTGGAAAGTAAGAAGATTATCAGATTTTCGGTGACGGAAGCAATTTGTTTAACCAAAGAATTAGATTCTCAGTCAAGGCCTATTGTTAGAATTACTCGGGCTACTGATAATCAAGAAATTCTATATTCTCTCAATAATAAGAAAGGAAATTAGAATAAGAAATGGCAAAGCAGTCGATAGAAAGCAAAAGAAAGTAATTGTATTCCAATAATAATCAGAACGTGTCCTTACAAGTGAAATTTCCTCCCCTTATATAGGAATGTATAAGTACAACGTCTTTTCCCTTTTATGACCGAATCATTATGAGCATTAATGATATTAATGAGACGTTATAATTGGCAATCATAAATGTTCATGAAGATTCTGTAACGTTTGTGATCATTCACGCTCATTAATTGACGATTCATGAATCTTCCCCTTTTAGCGTCTTGATTCATCCTGCCGATGTCTCTTCATTTATAAATTCAGGCTCGAGTGACCGTACCCCTCTCCTCTCGTGGGTGATTTTTTCGTACCTATTATAACCCGTGCCTCTTCTAATGCAACTCTCTAGCTGTCGCTTTCTCAATGATCCACGTGTCTTGCCATATCAGCCACATATTAATTCCACGTGTAATGTTTATTTTTACCAATACAGATAGTCCGCCCACTTTCCAATTATTCAGCAATTGAATATTTGGGAAGTAGATCACATTTATGGCGGGAATATTTTGCCGCTTTTTCCCATGTTTCATTGTGTCTTCTTTAGAACCCACGCATCGTATGTCACTTCCATTAATTCATGTAACACGTGGAATTCATTGATTGGATCTGCAATTCTTCAGTGATTTTTAGGGATTTTTTGCCGCTGCGTCAGTCACAAAGTGACTGTTTCATTATGACATTTCCATCATGACCCCGTTTACATGTCGGGTGCTTCTTCGTATAAATACCTCCTATGCCTTTGATTTCACGAAAACCTTCTACAATGTTCTTATTTCATAATAGTTCTTGTTCATCAGCACATATTACTTTCTTATACAACCATGTATTCTCCAAACCATGATCCTCGTGGAGTATTTATAGTAGATAAACTTCCCCCTTCGTGTGCTCCTATCAGAAGTAGAAGAGGTGGCATATAACATAGTTTAGGGTCTGTATCTATCTGTGGTTCTTCTTCTCAACCCAGTGTTACTACCTATTCATCTTCTAGAACTAGGGCTTCTTCTTCTCACAGATCTTCTGCTAGAAGTAGGGATTCTAGTGACCTCTTCGAGAACCTACTATTGATGAGGTTATTCCAGCTAAACTTTGCTTCTCTACTGATCGAGAATCGATTAGAAATCAAGTTACTTCTATGACTTCCCATGATCGTGTTGATATTTACCCTTCTCAGATTACTGAGGGCTTGATTTCTCTTGTGCGAAGAGAATGTCATTGGAAATTCAATTTCCCAATTTTAGTCCCTAATGCAAATCAAATTATCACTTCATACAAAGTTGGTTATTCTTTTGTTTATACATATCCCTTTACATTAGGCTTCAGACCACCTATTGACCCAGTAATCATAGAATTTTGTCGTTTCTTTAATGTTTTCTTAGGACATATTGGTCCTATTGTATAGAGAGTTGTGGCACGCTTAAGATACTTGTCGAATTTGACCTCTTTACCCTTTACCTTCTATTATTTGATTCATCTTTATTCCCCCAAGTTATTTCATTCTAGGGTATATACTCTCGTGGCCAGGAGTAAGAGGGTTTTGGTTAGCCCTGAAGATGACAAGGATTCTGGATGGTATGCCCGTTTAGTTGCTACTCCCACAAGAGGGTTAGTGGGTGAAGAGAACATGCACTTTGCACGTAAGTTTCTTTTCATATTTCCTTCTTATTTTTCTTTATTGTGAAGAATCTGCAATCTCGTGACTATTTTTTCTTTTTCAGCAACCATCGAAGCTGTTCAGGAGGTTTCAGACTTCCATGGTTGGGCAGAAAAATTGTTGACTGTTGCTACTATGGAAAGAAGGTCCTGGAAGTACCTTTCTAATAGGTTTGGATGGAAAGAGAAGACTCATGGTATCCTTATTTCAATTTCTACTTTGCTTCCACATTTACTTGAAAATTTACTAACTTCTCTTTTTGCTAGGGTTTCCCATTTGCGGTGTAAGTGCCGCATCTATTGTTGCTTCAAGGATTTCACTGTCTATGTCTCAAGAGATGATCTTGAGTTCCTCATCAAAGATAAAAGTTGATAGAGCACACGGTTCCGAGGGTGAAGAGGAACAAGAGGAATGCTCGTTAGTTCGTAAGCCTCGAGCTAAGAGGCGTGTCGTTTTGGATGATGAAGCTCCTCCTCCTCCCAGTTTTGTTCCCATGCATGAGCCCGAAGGTGCTACTTTATTAATCTCTGATGAAGAGATGTCTTCCGCACCCCATGACTCTACTGAACAACTTCTTTATCATGGGTTTGATAATGAAGACTTCGGCTTTGTTTCTGAGGAAGCGCCTCTTGCCTCTTTCTCCGTATCTGTTCCAGTTGATCCTCAATTTCCTGCACCTGTTGTTGCTGCCACTGCTCCGCCCATGACTATTTTGACTCCCTCAACTGCCCTTATTGTTACAACTTCTCATGTTCAAGTTGGTTTTTCTAGTAACAGTAGGGTAATGAAAAAAGTTACTATCGAAGTCCCTGAGGATGGTAATCTTTTGAAGAAATCTGGCCAAGCTGATGTATGGATGAAGCCGTTGATTGGCCCAGTTTAGAAGTCCAAACTGGAAGGCCACAGTTCTTTAACGTGGATGAATGATATTGTCCATTCATCTTTGAAGGTATAAGCCTTAACTTTTGCATGTGACTTTCTTTTCATCTTTATTTGATAATCACATTTTTCTTCTTCTCGTGTAGATCAACCTAATTGGCACGGAGCTGATGAAGAGGATCATCCATACTGAGCAATTAATGAATGGCTATCACACCAAAGTGGAAAGCTGGAAGGAACAATTTAAAGGCCTTCAGCTTGAGAAAGAAGTTTTAGATGAGGAGAATTGTACCTTGGAGCAACAAGTGAAGGTAATGGCGGAACAGTTGGAAATTGAGAAAGCCTCTTCCAGTCAAGTGGGCAAAGATAAATACCTTCTTGAGTCTTCATTTACCGAGCAGCTTTCCAAAGCCACTAAAGAAATTAGGGGTTTGAAAGAACTGCTGAAAGAACTGCTGAACCAAAAAGAAGTTTACGCCGGGGAGCTTATTCAAGCACTCTCCCAAACTTAAGAAGATCTCCGTGTGTCTTCTAACAAAGTTCAGTTCTTAGAGAAGTCACTTAACCCCTTACAGGCTTCGTTTGATGTTGCTTTGGATGAAAAGGAAGAGTTAAGAGCCGAAATTGAGCAGCGGGAGAGGGATTATGAAGCCCTTGAGGACAAAGCTACTGTTGATGTTAGTTGGGATTTCTTGAACACACGTCTCACAACTTTGATTGAGGCATGCCAGGAAGGCTTTGACTTAGCTGCTGAAATCGCAAAAACTAAAGAAACTATCGAGAAAACTCAGCAGAGTCAAAACTTTTCTTCACCTGAGGTCAGTGTTCCCGAGGGTGACGAACTTACTCCTGGTGAAGCTGTTGTTCAAGCCTCTTCTGTTCAAGTCGAACCTTCTGCTGTTGTTGATGATGCCATCTTGAATTCTCCTGATAGTACTGGTTCGGAACCTTCCCCACAGTGAAAGTTTATTGTGTTGTTTTATCTTTTTTTTTTTAATTGGTGGAATGATTGGGAAGTTTTACCCTTGGTCCGTTTTGGGGGTTTAGTAGTGTTTGAAAAGTTTTAGTCCTTGTTTGTTTTGGGGTTTGGTATCAAATAGTTAGGTTGGAACTAAGTTTATACTTAGTTTTAACCAAGTTTATATAATATTATTTTCCGAGTTTTTTGTTCAACTATTATAATAACTTATTTTGGATTAAAAATACTTCAATACTCTGTGACTTTTTGAATAAGCACGAATTATAAAAGAGGGCCCTTTTGTAAACGATACTTAATGAAGAAGACGTCTCAATTTCATACTGGTGTAAACATACGAAAGAAGAAGTAGGAACATACATATTTCTTTGAATAATCTGAGGAAGTTTTGTATTCCTGAACTTTCAAACTGTATAATACTTTACATGTACTCAAGTAACATCTACAACTCTTTCATAATATTTTCTTTGTAACAGATTTTACAAAATTCAAGGGTATATCTTGCAACCCATGACTAAATATTTTCTTTAACCTAGATACTCGTAAGATTTTGTAATTTACATCTGCGGGCGTATACTTCATCATAGGTTTTTGAATCAGGCTTGTGTTCTTGGATCTTGATTAGCTCTTAACTTTCGATTCTTTGTGTAGATTGCCTCAGGCTTGACTCGAATTCTTACTTTTCTAGTCTTCTTTGCCTTCCACATATACAGTCCCCCAATTGTTAGAGCTTTAAAGTATGAAATCTCAAGCACTTGATTATTCCTTTCATGTGGTCCATTTCCTGAAAAGGAAAAAACATACCGGACTCGGAGGTATATATTTTTTAGATGATGGCTGCTTAGCCCTTTTTATTTTCATCAGAAAGGTTGTAACCCTAGACCAGGAACAATTTTGCATCCGCGTGTCTTTCAGGTTTAATATCATCATTTGGTGTGGGCTAGCTTTTTGCCTATGATCTAAAATTATTAGTATAATCTTAACTGTACTAAACAAAAATCGTAATTGAGTGATACCTGACCGGTGGTACTTCTTTTGCTCAGAAATAATATTTCTTCAAGTGAACAACATTCAAATTCGAAGGTAAAATTTTGTCGTCCATGGTTTCTAACTCGTAGGTTCCTTTTCCAACAATACCTCGTACTTTATAAGGTCCTTCCCAATTTGGGTTCAGCTTTCCCGATCCAACTATTTTCGTTAATTGAAAAACCTTTTTAAGAATGAAGTCCCCAGTCTTGATATATGTGAGGTGAGCCTTCCTGTTATAGTAGCGTTCTATGATTTGCTTTTGTGCTGCCATCCTTATTTGACTCTTCTGTCTCCAGTGTGAATCTCGTACTTGGTTCTCCTATTTCGATTGGGATTAAAGCCTCTAAACCGTACACAAGTGAAAATGGTGTTTCACCCGTAACTGTTTTTGTTGTTGTTCTGTAAGACCATAATACTCCTGGTAATTTCTCATGCCAATTACCTTTTGATTTCTCTAATTTCTTCTTCAAATTATCGATGATTATCTTATTTGTCGATTCAGCTTGTCCGTTTTCCATAGGATGATAAGGTGAAGAGGTTATTCGTTTGATTTGCCAACTTTAAATTAATTATGTGATTTTCGAGTCTATAAACTGTGGGTCATTATCACATATGATTTTTTTTGGTATTCCAAACCGGCATATATTTCGCCAAATGAAATCCTTTACATCTTTTTCTCGTACCTGTTTGAAAGATCCTGCCTTTACCTACTTAGAAAAATAATCTGTTAATACTAACAAAAATCGTACCTTTCCTTTAGCTTGTGGTAAAGGGCCTAGTATATCCATTCCTCACTTCATAAATGGCCAGGGGAAATAACCGTATGTAATAATTCTGCAGGGCGATGCATATTATTACTATATCATTGACATTTATCACACTTGGCTACAAAATTCTATGCATCCTCTTCCATTTTAGGCAAGTAGTATCCTAACTGATTAGTGTTTTAACTAAAGATCTTCCACCTGCGTGATTTCCGTAATGTCCCTCATGTACTTCTTTCATCATGTATTCTGTTTGATTGGGTCCAAGGCACCTTGCTAAAGGACCACCGAACATCTTTCAATATAAATTTCCTTGAATTATACAATAGCGAGTAGCTTTTCGTCGAAGCAATTGAGACTCTTTCTTGCCTTCAGGTACGATCTGTACTGCAAAAAGTTAACAATCTTGTTTCTCCAATCCCAGGTTAAATTAGTAAAGCTTACCTCATGTTTATCCTGGTCAAGTGATGAATGAAATAAATGTATTACAATAGCATTTTCTGCACTCGTTACTTCTGCAACTGAAGCAAGGTTAGCTAACATCTTCTTCTGCGTTTTCTTCCCTTGTTATTTGCACGATCTTCCATGATTCGAATTTCCTAATCAGTTCTCGTGCCTTTTCCAGGTATTTTTGCATCCGTGCCTCTCTAGCTATGTAAGTCTCCTGCATTTGATTGACTCCCAGCTGAGAATCACTTTTAATCATGATTTTCTCTATGGAGAGTTCTCGTGCCAGTTCCAAACCTGCAATTACAGCTTCATACTCTGCTTCATTGTTAGTAATTGGGTAACACTTAATTGCTTGTCTTATACTTTTCCCTGAGGGTGGAATTAGGATAATACTCAAACCGACTCCTTTAACATTTGAGGAACCATCAGTAAATAAAGTCCACGTACTTGGATTAGCCCCAGTTAATATTTGTAATTCCTTTTCTACTTTAGGAACTATTTTTATGCTAAAATCCGCTACAAAATCTGCTAAAACTTGAGATTTTATTACAGTTCTAGGTTGATACATAATATCATATTCACTGAGTTCTATTGCCCACTTGGCTAATCATCCTGAAAATTCTTGTTTATGCAAAATATTCCTTAAAGGATATGCAGTTACTACGGAAATAGGATGGCATTGAAAGTATGGTCTCAATTTCCTTGATGCCATAACTAATGCTAATGCAAGCTTTTCTAGATGAGGATATCTATTAGCATCTAATAATGATTTACTAACATAATAAATTGGAGATTGTTTACTTGTGCTTTCTCGTACTAAAATTGCACTTACAACTACTTCTGAAACTGCAAGATATACAAACAGTGTTTCTACATCCCTTGGTTTATCCAGCAAAAGAGGATTTGATAAGTATGTCTTCAAATCTTTGAGGGCTTGTTGGCATTCCTCAGTCCATTCGAACTGATTTTGCTTTATTAACACTGAAAAGAATTTAAGGCTTTTTTCTGAAGACTTTGAAATGAATCTTCCCAGAGCTGCAATTCTACATGTCAATCTTTGTACCTCTTTTTTACACGTGGAATTAAATATGTGGCTGATATGGCAAGAATTATGGATCACCGAGAAAGCAATAGCTGGAGAGTTGCATTAGAAGAGGCACGAGTTATAATAGGTACGAACAAATCACCCACGAGAGGAAATGGGTACGGTCAATCGAGCCTGAATTTATAAATGAAGAGACATCGGCAGGATGAATCAAAACGGTAAAAAGGGAAGATTCATGAATCGTCAATTAATGAGCGTGAATGATCACAAACGTTACAGAATCTTCATGAACAATTACGATTGCCAATTATAACGTCTCACTAATATCAGATCACAAACGTTACAGAATCTTCATGAACAATTACGATTGCCAATTATAACGTCTCACTAATATCAGATCACAAACGTTACAGAATCTTCATGAACAATTACGATTGCCAATTATAACGTCTCATTAATATCATTAATTCTCATAATTATTCGATCATAAAAGGAAAAAGATGTTGTACTTATAGATTCCTATTTAAGGGAAGGAAATTTCACTTGTAAGGACACGTTCTGATTATTATTAGAATACAATTATTTTCTTTTCCTTTCTATAAACTACTTTACCATTTCTTATTCTAATTTCTTTTCTTATTATTGAGATAATATAGAATTTCTTGATTATCAGTAGCCCGAGTACTTCTAAAAATAGGCTTTGACTGAGAATCTAATTCTTTGGTTAAACAAATTGGTTATGTTACCGGAAATCTGATAATCTTCTTACTTTCCAAATCTTTCTCTCTCACAGCCAAGTCATGTCGAATGTCATGAAAACAATGAGCAGATGGAAGGAACTCCAGTTCCATCACCTCAAGGAGCACCACGCTCTTCACGAGAAGGATCACCTGAAAGATCTACTACTCACAATAATGAACAACATGGAGATGAAAAAACTGTTGAGTAGGATGTTGTGCGGCAGTTGATCGCTGAACACGTGAATAATGCTCTCCAAGCTTTCATGAGGGGAATATCAGTTGTGCCACCCACTCCTCCACTAAAAAATATTGCAACTATGGAAATCCCACGTTTAGGGTTAGCTAATTAAGGAAGCGGGGGAACTCCCAATGAGTCACGTGATGGGATACCAGGTACGCCTAATAATTATGATTTACAAAATTTATTACTAACCTTGCAGAAACATGTGAAAAAACAAAACGACCGTATTGAGCAAATACCTAGCGTACCACCTGTGATCAAAGGAGTTGATATCGACAAATATTCGCAACAACCATGGAAACCAAGCGCAGATCCATTGCCCATTCCCAAGTAGTTCAAAATGCCTAACATCCCAAAATATGATGGAACAACTGATCTACGTGTCCATATCACTGCGTTCACCACAGGAGTAAAAGGCAATGATTTAACCAAACAAGAGATCAAATCAGTGTTGGTCAAAGGTTTGGAGAAACACTCACGAAAGGAGCGTTAACATGGTATTCTCTTTACCTGAAAATTCTATTGAATCTTTCGCTGAGCTTGCAGATCTATTTATAAAAGCACACTCAGGAGCTCAAAAAGTTGAAAAGAGAATGGAGGATATATTTAACGTAAAGCAAGGAGATACAGAATTGCTTCGAGAAATTGTAGACAGATTCCAGCGTGAAAGAATGTTGCTACCAAGAGTACTTGACAATTGGGAGGGCCATGTCATTAGCAAGTAATTTAAATGAAAGAAGTTCAGAAACTACTAAAAGGCTTAAAGAAAGCTTACGAGAGTTCCCTGCCACAACATGGAATGATGTTTATAATAGGTACGAACAAATCACCCACGAGAGGAAAGGGGTACGGTTACTCGAGTCTAAATTTATAAATGAAGAGACATTGACAGGATTAATCAAGATGGTAAAAAGGGAAGATTCATGAATCGTCAATTAATGAGCGTGAATGATCACAAACGTTACAAAATTTTCATGAACAGTTACAATTTCCAATTATAACGTCTCATTAATATCATTAATGCTCATAATGATTCGATCATAAAAGGGAAAAGACTTTATACTTATAGATTCCTATATAAGGGAAGGAAATTTCACTTGTAAGGACACGTTCTGATTATTATTGGAATACAATTACTTTTTTGCTTTCTATCGACTACTTTGCCATTTCTTATTCTAATTTCCTTTCTTATTATTGAGAGAATATAGAATTTCTTGATTATCAATAGCCCGAGTACTTCTAAAAATAGGTTTTGGCTGAGAATCTAATTCTTTGGTTAAATATTGATTTCCCATGATAACAGGGCCAAAAGTTTAGTTGTAATATTCTCAAACTTCATATTTAAGATAGGTGACGAGGAATTTTGACTTCAAAAGAATTATTAAAGATTTTTTAGGATCAATATTATATTATACTGCTTAATAGATTATTCTACACATGATTTGAATAGAAACTGTGATGTTTTATACTTCAATACTACACAAGAGGAGGGTGATTTGTGTGATGTCCAGTTTTCGTGTGCATTGGATTACTGAAGGACTTGGATCTTCTATGGGTTTAGTTGCGGAATAAATAATGCAGAAACTAAAGAATCCAATGATTTTTACGTGAAAAATACCCGGCTCAAAAGGTGAAAAAACCACGACCTACTACCCTGTAGGATTTTTCACAAATACTTCACTACTACTCTGGGCTAACAACAAAGTTTACAAACTCTTCCAAACCTAAGGATTACCTCTAACCCTAGTATCAACCAACCACAAGATGTTGCGACTGCTTCAAGTTAACTCTAACTTGAATAATACAACTAGAGTTTACAACCTCTTGCAAACCTACGGATTAACTCTAACCTTTATAGCAACACACCACAAGCTATTGTGACTACTTCAAGTTAACTCTAACTTGAAAGATACAACTCAGGTACCTAGTACAAGTTGCTTCTTAGAAATATGAAAGATACAACTCAAAACACTACTACACTTTGAACTAGAAATAAAGAAAAACACAAAAAACTCTTTATGGACCTGGTTCTTCAATCTGGTTCGTGTAGCTTCAGGATCGCACGCTTAAATCTCACAAGAATTGCTCACAAAATGCTTTGCTATTTTGCTCTCAATTCGTGCTTAACTTCAGTATGTGTGCATCACCTGTAAAAGAGAACAAAACTGATATTTATAGAGTTAGTAGAATAAGGATTAACTAGAAATCTAATGCTTTACTCTTCTTTGGTGGAATAATTCTAGGTATCTTCAATTTTAACTCTTTCCTTATCTTGAATAGAGGTCTTTTCAAGTAAGGAGTCCTGCTCCTTATCAAATATGCAACCTTTTCGTTCAGGGATTATCAGAAATAACCATTTGTATTTATCCTTTTCACGTGCATGTCTTTTGCTTGATTTTGCCCGTCACCTATGTACACTGTGCATGGACCTGGTTCATGCATGTATTCCTTTGTCAATCATCAAAACCAAAACCGATCAGGTCAACAAACTGTTGAGTGATCTCCGAGCGTTTATGTCCGGGGCGTAGACATCAGAGATTAATGCATCCTACGTGTGTCTCGGGTCATTTTCCGATCACCTTCCTTGCTGTGGAATGAACCCAAGGCTGAGTTCCACGAATTAATGCTTTAAAAAACTCTTGTTACATGTCGAAATCAAGATCAATGTGAAATCATTGACCATTTCTGCTAATGATTTCGTAGGTAGTTAAGAGTGATGTTTTGTTAGTTCAAAGTCTTGTTATAGATGTTGATTACATTGAATGAAGAAAAAGACATATAACTAACAAGTGATGAGCATATAGAATTTGGAATGATTGTTACCGCAACACTAATTACATGCATTAGGAAACTTTACTTAAATAAGTGAGATCGATTTGGAGCATTTTCTTTATGAAGGGCAGGCAAAAGAATCTAAAACAAAGCGATGTGACAATTATTTATAAATTTTTTTATAATAATTCTACAAAAGAAAAATTAAAATAGAAACTCTTTTGGATGAAGAAATCATGACTTGCGGCACTTCTGGAATCAGAAAATATTTCTAATCACAACTAAAAAATTAAATAAAGAACTACAGGTATCCATATGAATTTAGTGTAATTTTTAAGAATAACGTAAAAAGATTTTCCACATGATGACCGCAAATTAATACCGACTCGATGCATAAAGTATTCCGCATTCATGCAAGATTCATAAAAGAGCCATACTCAAAGTATATAATATAAATAACTTATCCTATACAAGTATTAGTGACGACTTCTACTGTTCGAACCCACGAAATATAAGTTATACGGAAGTAACTTTCCTGCCAGTGCGGGCTCACTTTCCTAACACAAATAAATACAAAAAGATATGAAAGAAAAGATGTACCAATATGAAAGAGGTATATCAAGTGATGTTGAATTAAAATGTGGTTGATATGCCGACCCCCTCAGTCCCTTTCATGATCTTCTCAATTTGGTCAAAGAGGAAATTCCCACCTCCCCCACCCCCGACTGCACCTCATCGCACAGTCACGTTCGTTACTGACTACTCACTACTTACAATATCCATCCATTCCTTTAACACACTTATTTGTATTTTTATGTTTTCTGCAGAGAAAGATTGATGTGTCAGCTCAAATAATTAACTCAAAGAATGAGTCCCACTATAAATGATATTTTTTTTCAAAAAAAGAAGGAAAATATGGTTTTTGTTGACGTAGAGAACCTATTATTTATGGACCAAATTTAGAACAAAAAGAAAATGGATGCAATAACACAAGGGTATGTCACATACAGAGAATAAGGAAGAGCTGGCGTAAGAATTGTTCTGGTGCTCTGATGTGGATGCAAGATTGTATGACGACATAAATGGATTTAGGGTGATTTTTTCAAGTTCGCGTGAATTTATTGCTTCCGAACCAAATAATGTACGTATATAAAAAATAAAGCATTCGATTAAAAGTTCATTAGAATTTATTTTTAGCTCAAATCCTGCATCTATATAAATAATTAACCGAAATTCAATAAGCTGCAATTTGTATGATGTAGAACTCGTAAACTAAAAATATGGGGTATTGTTAGGTCCAGATATAGGGTGTTGAGGGCTGACCAGGTCAGTAGTAAAGTGTCTGGTCAAATGTCTAAAAACATTTGTAGACAACTTCTGACATGACCATACAGTCGTCACCTTTTCTTTATACACACTGTTTCAATCTACGTATACTCCAACTTACTTTATCAAGTCGCTGTTGGGATAAACTTTAGTCAGCTCTTATCCTGTTATATCATCACCATTCACCAGATTTTGTCACTAGTATGGAAATCCATAAAGTAGTAATTTGAGTAACTCAACAAAAACCAAACATTCCATGTTCAAAAATACCAGATCAGATCATCAGATATATACTGTATGTTTTGCATTTCGGCTGTTATACATATTCAACAACTATTACTTCTATATTACTTTAGTTTTATGAAAATATACACATGATAGTTGCGTGCTTGCATGACATGTGCAAAAGCAGGTGTTTTATAGACAAAATTGGTAAAATATTGTTGGTGAGATTTGACAAAGAAAACAAGGATTGGAGCTTTTTGTAAATTAGTCTTCAGAGCAAATATAATTTAGTTAAATTGGCAGGTTAGGCACGGTGTTGTGCACGTCAAATCAAATTAAAGTAGCCATATAAAATTCATTGAGAAGTAAGTAGAACGAACAAAAGAAACTGTTAATAATATTTAAGTTGCAAATAATTGGTGTTTGCCGAGCGGCACGTGGCTTATATTCTATCCATCGTGAATCAGAAAAAGGTAAAAAAAAATAGATGGATATCTTATGCTAATTAACACAGTTATCTTTGGCAATTGTGTATGCAACTTCCGCGAAAGAAATGATTCTCCTTCCACTAATTTTTTCTTTGTGAGCTAAAGTGTTTAAAGAGGCTCCGTGACTTCGGTCTAGTGGTACGAGCACAACATGTAATGTATGAATTAAGTATATGTCGAACTCTATCGTATTATAAAATTTTATTTAAATAAAAAAGAATACAAGAACGAATTTATTATCCATCGAGTTTAAATTGGGGTTTATAAAGAAGATTAGCACTGTGGCTCATCTGAAATCCTAGCACGTACAGAGATTGCTAATTAATTCCCTTGAGGTTAAGAGCCCATAAATGGGAAGAAAAGGCAGCTTGTGCAAACGTCCTGATCTAGCTAGTTGGTGAAGTGTAGCATATCCAATCTATCCCCTTTGAGAAGGTCGAAGACTGGACTTTTTATCAGATAATTTGCATGAAATTAGCGTTTGGATAAGAGTGCATCACATGTTTGGTAAGATATACCTTTCAAAATCTAGTGGTATCTACTAACATCCTAGGTTAATGGTTATCCACATATAGTCGCCACTCGCCACATTAGATTTACAGAGCGATATCATTATTAGCATGTTTGGCGGAGCTTCTCAAATCTTAGCAGTACTTTTCTTTTTTTTAAGTTAAAATGTTTGGCTAGGTTTTTATAAAAATAAAAATAAAAGATACTTTTGAGGAGAAGCAGAAAAAAATATCATTCTTTCTAAAAATACTTTTTTGAAAAGCACAAGCAGCAATTAGTGTTTCGCCAAACTTTTAAAAATTATTTCTAATTGTATATCTCTCCAAAAGTACTTTTTTGAAAAATACTTTTGAGAAAAATATATTTAGAAATAATTTTTAAAAGTTTGGCCAAACACTAATTGCCGCTGAGAAGTAGTTTTTAAATTAATTATTAAAACACAAACTATTTCTCACCAAAAGTACTTTTGATAAAAATACTTTTTAAAAAAAAAATACTTCTCAAAATAAATTGATATTGCAGCTTGACCAAACAGGCTATATAGCAAGTTCAACTTTTGTACAACTTCCTCCGACCTAATAATGTGACATGTGTTTGACTCGATACTATGTTTAAGTTTAAAAAAAATTATTTTTGAAATTAATGATATTGAAAAGTCATTAATATTTATGTGACTATAAATCATCGATCTGATGCAAGTAGATTAATATATCCTTTATGCTATCAGAATAAGAATTTTAACTTGAAAAGCAGTATACTTGCTATTATACATGTTCAATTCATTGATAATGTAAAAATAATTCTATATACTCATACTATATACTTACTAACAAGTTAAACCATACATATTTGTTCACAAACAACTCAACTTTTAAAAGGACTATTACTTAGTCGATTCTTTCCCGAACAGCCCAATTTTCTGAAACTTCTCATGAAATTATTATTCTATATGTACGGGAGTTTATGGATTTAGTCGTACTATATTACTGTTAACCGACTACTGTGAAATATCGTATCAGAATTCAGATTTTTTTTTCTTTCACAAAACATGTTGATGGTTACAATATGTAACAAAAATAACAGCTCGATTAAGGAAATGCAGTAGCAATTTGCTGAGCTAGGGGAACGAAGGTTCATTCGAATTTCCTTCGCAGAATCTATAGTATATGTAAAGGTAAATTTATTGAACCAACTTACTTATATGTATTTACTTCTTTTTTTAAAAAAAAAAATCTCGTTGATGAAAATCATTTCTCCATCCCTTGACCAATAAAACGCTTCAACCTTTTAGTAGAGCGTGGCATTGTAGGAGCCGTCGACTTTTTTGATGTGATACTACATTTCAGACTGTGGTCAGGTACCTTGTTAGTTTTAATTGAAGAGCCCTATCTCTCAAAGTAAAAAGTTTGCCAGTTTCTAACAAATTGGTCAAACTAAGAAGTTCACATTTGGTGTCTTTTATTTTGAAGAAAAATAATTTTATCCACGAATTTTTGTGGACACAATTTTATTTTCCCTCAGGGTTATTCTTGTAATTTGATAAATAAATTCACGTATTTCTCGAACTTAAGATGAAACAGGTTGATTGATGGATTTGGTTAGAATTCATTAAATTTTAAGCTAATTTTTTCACTATAATATTTTTTAAATAAAAAATAAAAAGAAAAACAAAATAAATATTAATCGACTTTAGGGCTTCGAATCAACTAAAACTTTATTTATAAACCATCCTTATTAAATTGTAGAAAATTCTAATATTTAAAGCTTTAAAATTATAATTTTTACCTTATATATATATTATTTAAATTACGTAAGTAATTATAATTTTTTCAAAAACTTAAGTAAGTCAAAGCGAATAAACACCTTCAGAAAACTACTGCGACATTCTTCTATTTGCTTTTCACAAATAGCAATTAAAACATATACAATTCTTTATAACCGTTAAGCAACAAAAATAACCAATAGATATGACCTTTATTAAGAATTGTAGCTCAAAGTAATAAAATAAGTAGAATAAGAAAAGAAGAGATAATTTTCTTATTTCATCAAGTTCAAGTGTATTCCTATCACATTTCATGCTTCTATTTATTCTATTACATGAAAGGTTACAAAAGGATTGTCTTAAACATGTCATTAACAATTGAGATCATGAGAAAGATCATGGGGAGGGGTTATGGAGGTGTGAAAGTTACAACATAATAGTGATAAATAGTAGGAGGTTATTTACATCATGCGTGAAAGTAGTGAGAGTGATGGACATCCACAATTACTATAGGTTTTACAACACTCCCCCTTGGATGTCCAAAAATAGATAATATACCTCGTTAAAACCTTACTAAGAAAAACCCCGTGAGAAAAAATCTTAGTGAAAGAAAAAGAGTATCTAATACACTTGATTTGTTGCCTCATTAAAAACCTTACCAGGAAAACCCAGTGGGACAAAACCTAGGTAAGAAAAAAAGAATACATCACGTATCTTACTCCCCCTCATAAAACATCACTTTATTTCTCGAAGACGCCGCATGCCAATCTTCTGTCTCAACTTCTCAAATGTTGACGTTGGTAATGCCTTAATGAACAGATCAACCAAATTTTCACATGAACGAATCTATTGAACATTAATGTCACGGCCCAAATTTTCCTCTGTTGGGTATCATGATGGCACCTAGTCTTAGGGACTAGGTAAGCCTAACAGTTACTGAATAACAACAATAATAAAAGAAGGCTAGCAGTCTCGATATAAAATCTCAATAGAATGTACAAACTTTCCCAAAGCGGTAGTACAAGTCATAAGCTCTATGAATCTTCTACAACTTCTAAGTACAACTGTTTGGAAGTAGGTACAACAATGTATGAATAATAAATACAAGAAGGTGACTCTACGATACAACAATGTATGAATAATAAATACAAGAAGGTGACTCTAACGCCTGCGAACGCAGCAGCAGGTTACCTTGAGTCTCCCCGGCAATCATCCACACAACTACTACAATATATACCTGGATCTGCACAGAAAAATATGCAGAAGTGTAGTATGAGCACACCACAGCGGTGCCCAGTAAGTATCAAGACTAACCTCGGTGGAGTAGTGACGAGGACTAGTCAAGACACCACTGCTCTACAAAATAAATAACATGAATATTGAAATGACCGAACGTTACATATATCTAAGACTTCTCAGGATAATCCACCACAATGACAATATAAAGCGGAAGGAAATTACAAAAATCAATCACGAAACAACACAAAAATACACAGAAAGATGGACAACAAAACAAGCCGAATCGAAAGGAAACACAATACAATAGAGGACACCGATAACTCAACTCCACGTCGGTTTGTTCACATCGGGCCTTAGCCATTAAAATTCATAACTGGTATAAATCTTTAAACAGCAGTTCATATGAAAAACTTTTGCAAATAAAAATCATTTCAATATGGAAGAGTTTACTTTGAAAACATACTTTCTCCAAAAGTAGATATAAGTATAATTAATAGAGAGAATTACGTAAAACATAGTTTCTTTCAAACTACGAAGCTTTCCAAAGAGGCTTTCCCAATAAATGATTTTCAAATATCATTTTAGGCAAAACTAGTGCTTTTCAAATATACCTTCGATGTAAAAGTCATTCAAATATAATCATTTCAAAACCCTTGTTTCAATAATACTTTTCAATAAAATCCCTTGATAAAAATCTCCTCAAGATTTATCCACCGGGACTCAGTCCGTCACTCAAAAATTTTCATGCAGTACAGGAAGAATATCAAATCTTGCCAATAAACAGTAAATGGCAAACAAGAATGACGGAAATAATAATGCATAAATACGGCACGGAATGTACATTCGTGCTAACATAACATAACATGGCACTGAATGTCCCCTCATGCTAACATAACATAACATGGCACGGAATTTCCCTCGTGCTAACATAACATAACATGGCACGGAATGTCCCATCGTGCTAACATAACATAACATGGCACGGAATGTCCCCTCGTGCTAACATAACATAACATGGCACGGAATGTTCCCTCATGCTAAATATCATAAACATGGCACGGGATGTTCCCTCGTGCTAAATATCATAAACATGGCACGAAATGTTCCCTCGTGCTAAATATCATAAACATGGCACGAAATGTTCCCTCGTGCTAAATATCATAAACATGGCACGGAATGTTCCCTCGTGCTAAATATCATAAACATAGCACGGAGTGTTCTCCCGTGCTAAATATCATGAGCATAGCACGGCATTATCCTTCGTGCTTTACACTCTTCCTCACCCAAACAATATCAAGAACAACAGTTGGCAAGGAAAAACCAACAATATGACCCATAAATCACCACATCCCGGCAAGGGAGTCAACAATACAAACAATATCATTAACAACATAACCAATAATAGAAACCACAACATCCCGGCAAGGAAGTCAAAAGCACAAACGATATCACTCACAGCATAAACAGTAATAGGAACCATCACATCCTGACAAGGGAGTCAACAATACAAACCATATCATTAACAACATATACAGTAACAGAAACCATAACATTCCGGCAAGGGAAACAGCTATAACCAATCTCACCTAGACAGTTTACTTCACGGAATAACACTCAGCTTAAAACAAAAGGCCCAATAATAGGCAACATCAAGGAAATACCAATAACATAAATGTCTAACAATTATACCTAAGTGGCACTTAAAGAAATAGTTATATAATCACAATGTAAGACTCACGGGCATGCTTGACACCAACGAATAAATGGTCCAACTACGGCTAGTCAACTATAAGGCTAGATGACACTGATTATAGTCAATTAGGCAAGCTAGGAAGAAAATATAGCATGATGATAAGAGAAGTAGAATATTCAGTTAAGTCAAGTAAAGTCAAATAGCCAACGAAGAATCCAAAAAAGACAAGTAATTCTAATTTAAAAAGGAAGGAATGAAATTAACAACTAAGGATTCAAGTGTAACAGTTACAAATCATACACAATAATATAAGAATCTACGAATCCTAAAAGGGCAATCTAATTGCTAATAAGTACGAGTACACACTCGTCACCTCGCATACTCGGACTACAATCAACAAGGAAGACTCAATCCTAAGGGGTAGTTCCCCCACACAAGGTTAGGCAAGATACTTACCTCAAAGACGACAACCCGGTACTCAAAATAGACTTCTCGGGCGGAAAGACCTCCGGACGGCTTACAATCAACTAAAACAACTTCAAAATACACATAAAACGTATAAGGAACGATTCCTAATAATAAAGTCTCAATCTTTACAAAATAATAAAAATCGACCCAAAAGTCGACCCCGGGGCCCGGACCTCGGAAGCCGACAAATTTTACAAATTCCGGTTACCCATTCCGATACGAGTTCACCTATACTAAATTTATCCAATTCCGATAACATTTGGTCTTTCAAATCATGATTTTTCATTTTAGAAACTTTCTTTCAAAACCAACAAACCCTTCAACCCAAAACACAAATTAAATGATGAAAACAAGAACTAATTCATAAAATATAATTAATTCTAGTGGAAGAACACTTACCCATTCGATTTGTGTGAAAACCCTCAAGGAATCGCCCAACACCGAGTTCTAGAAGTCAAAATATGTTTAAAATGGTGAAACCCCCGATTTTGCAAACTTATATTCTGCCCATGTGTTTTGTGAATCGCGATCGCGGGAATCGAGGTGCGGTCGCGTATAAGGAAAATGAAGCTGGCTTAAAATGCTCTACGCGATCGCGGAATAACTTATGCGATCGCGTATAAGGAGTAAGTTGGCTTCTGCGATCGCGGACCAACTATTGCGATCGCAGTGAAGGAATTTAATTGGCGAGTCAGACACTCTATGTGATCGCTGATCCTTCTACGCGATTGCATAGAAGGAAACCAGAAGATAGCATCAGCTGTGGAAAAATGAGGAAAATCGATCTGAAACCTATCCGAAACACACCCATGGCCCCCTGGGACCCCGTCTAAATGCACGAACAAGTCTTATAACCTAACACGGACTCGCTCGAGGTTTCAAACAACATAAAACACACTAAAACATGAATCAAACCCAAAAATCAATGAAATTCCTCAAAACTTCTTTAAACATCAAATTTTTGCATTTAAGGTTCGAATCACGCCAAACGAAGTCCGTTTCATACCACACTTCACAGATAACACATATAAATCATATCGAACCTGTACTAGGATCCGGAACCAAGATACGAGCCCGATAGCACAGGTTTCACATCAAATTTCATTTTAAAAAACCTTTATATTTTTTCAGAAAACAATTTGCTTTAAAAATTCATTTCTCGTATTTGGGACCTCGGAATTCGATTCCGGGCATACTCCCAAGTCCCATATATTCCTACGGACCCTCCGGGACCGTAAAATCACAGTTCCGGGTCCGTTTACCAAAAATATTGACTGAAGTCAATTTTATTCAAAATTCTAATACAAAATTATCATTTTTATCAGTTTTTCACATAAAGGCTTTCCGGCTACACGCCCGAGATGTGCACGCAAATCGAGTTGAGATAGAAGGAGGTTTTCACAATCTCGGAATATAGAATTAGCTAGAAAATTACGGGATGACCTTTTGGGTCATCACAATTAATTTCACCATTTTGCTAAAGATCATGCGTGAAAAACAACTTTGGTAAAATGTGTTTTGTTCTGTCTCCTTTGACGTATCCTCCTTTCAATTGAGCGATGCAAGCAGCATTATCTTCATATAGTATAGTTGGATTATATTTTTTCATAAGAAAATCATACATTTTCTGAATATGCTGAGTCATTGATCCCAACCAAAAACATCCGGACTAGCTTCATGAATGGCTATTATCTCAACACGATTTGAAGATGTGGCAGTTATTATTTGTTTCATTGAACGCCATGATATAAATGTACCTCCATATGTAAAGAAATAGCCTGATTGAGATCGGGCTTTATGTGGATCAGAAAATAACCTGCATCGGCATAGCCAATCATTTTTTACTTGAATTCATTAGAATAAAATAATCTCATATCAATAGTTCCCCGAAGATATCTAAATATATGCTTAACACTATTCCAATGTCTTCTTATTGGGGAGGAGCTGAATCTTGCTAATAAGGTTACTGAAAAAGCAATATCATGTCGGGTATTGTTGGCAAGATACATTAATGCCCCAATTGCACTAAGATATAGGGTTTCATCACCAACGAGCTCTTCATCATTTTCTTGAGGCCGAAATGGATCTTTATTTATGTCAAGTGATCTCCCAACCATTGGGGTACTCAATGGATGTGCATTATCCATGTAAAATCGCTTTAAAACCTTTTAAGTGTATGTTGATTGATGGACAAAAATTACAATTGTTACATGCTCAATTTGTAGGCCAATACAAAATTTTATCTTACCAAGATCTTTCATTTTAAATTCTTTTTTCAAACACTCTAAAACCATTGGAAACTAGTTCAAATGATATTCAAGTCATCAACATACATATCTATGATGACAAATTCAGTTCCAAACCTCTTAATAAATACATAAGGGCAGATAGGGTCATTTTTGTACCCTTCCTTTAGCAAATACCCGCTAAGACGATTGTACCACATCCTCCCTGATTGATTTAATCTGTATAAGGATTTTTGAAACTTTATTGAACAAGTTTTCCTTGAACTTTTAAGTGTTTCGGGAACTTTAAATCCTTCAAGTATTTTCATAAAAATTTCATTGTCCAGTGAGCCATATAAGTAGGTTGCAACAACATCCATCAACCGTATATCAAGCTTTTCAGGGACTGCCATATTTATTAAATACCTTAAGGTAATTACATCTACCACGGGAGAATATATCTCCATATAATCAATTCCATGCCTTTGTGAAACCCCTTGTGCCACAAGTCATGCTTTATATCTTACGACTTCACCTTTTTCATTTTGATTTTGCAAAAAAAACCCATTTATACCCCACTGGCTTGACACCTTCAGGCGTTCGGACTATTAGTCCGAAGATTTCATGTTTTTTGAGTGAAGTCAATTCCGCTTGAATTGTAATTTTTTATTTTGGCCAATCATTTCTTTGTCTACATTCATCGACATATTTTGACTCAAGATTCTCATCTTATTGCATTATTTCAAATGCAATATTATATGCAAACAACAACGTTATTTCAGTTTCACTTTTTTTCCGTAGATACATAACTTGTTGAGATCTCTTCATTTTCATCATGTCCAGGTACTAGAACCTTCTGTGAGGTCTTATCAATTACTATGTCTTTATGATCCTCTTGAGCAATTGCCTCCATGTTATGATCAGCTTGATCATTTTCTCCTTTTCTTTTTCGGAGATTTTTATCCTTGGAACCGATTGGTCTATCACGTTTAAGGTGTGGCCTAGACGCATTTGCATTATCATACTGTCCAACTAAGAAATCAACTCGAATTGGAGCATTTATAGCTGGAATATGCGATTTAGTAACCCGTAGAAGGTTAGTAAATGCATCTGGTAATTGATTTACAATATTTTGCATATAAATGATCTTTTGAACTTCTTGTTCACATTGATTTGTACGAGGATCCAAATGAGATAGAGATAATATGTTCCAATCTATCTTTTCTTCCAATTGTTTATTTTCTCCCCCTAATGTTGGAAAACTTATTCTTCAAAATGACAATCAGCAAATCTGGTTGTAGACAAATCTCATGTCATAGGCTCCCGATATTTAATAATAGAAGGAGATTCATAACCAACATATACTCCCAATCTTCTTTGGGGACCTATCTTTGTGCATTGTGATGGATCAATTGGAACATATACCACACATCCAAAAATTCTTAGATGGGAAATATTTATCTCTTGACCAAAAGCCAACTGTAATAGCGAGACTTCATGATAATTGGTTGGTCTTATGCGCATAAATATTGTTGCATGCAAAATAGCATGTCCCCACACTGAAAAGGGAAGTTTTGTCCTCATTAGCAATGGTCTAACTATTAATTGGAGGCATTTAATCAATGATTCTGCTAGATAATTTTGAGTATGAACATGATTGAATGCTCAACTTTTATTTCAGTGGTTATACAATAATCAAGTAAGAGGTCTGAGATGTAAATTCACCAGCATTATCAAGATAAATTGTCTTAATTGCATAATCTGGAAATTGTGCTCTTAACTTTATTATTTGGTCCAACAATCTCGCAAATTCCATATTACGAGTTGACAATAAGCACACATGTGACCATCTTGTAGATGCGTCTATCAAGACCATAAAGTACTTGAATGGTCCACATGGAGGGTGTATAGACCTACATATATCACCCTGTATACGTTCCAGAAATGCAGGGGATTCAATCCCAACTTTAGTTGCTAATGGTTTAATAACCAATTTTCCTTGAGAACAAGCAGTACAAGAGAATTCCTTAAATTGGAGAATCTTCTTGTTCTTCAATGTGTGCCCATTTGAATTCTTTATTATTCTGTGCATCATGCTAGAACCGGGATGGCCTACCCGCTCATGCCAAATGATAAAATCATTAGAAGTAGTAAACCTTTTGTTTACTATGGCATATGATTCAACCATAATTTTTCATGCACATATTTTTTCCCCGCTTTTGTTGTAGTAGTATAAAGGTACTCAACCTTTCCTTCGTTAGAGGTATCAACATGATAGACATTTTGGCGAATAACTTTGAAACTCAACAAGTTTATTTGAGACTTACTACAATACAATGCATTATTAATAGTTAATATCGTTCCTCCAGGTAGTAATAAGATCTCTCTTCCATAGCCCTCAATTAACTTTCTACTACTAGATATTGTATTAATATATGCCTTTTTCATAACCAAATAAGAGAAAAATATCTTTTCTCTTAATATTATGTGAGTTGTAACACTATACAAAAGACATAAATCTTCATTACCCATCTTGTATCCAGTTGAAGACTGGGACATTTTATTTTCTTCATAAAAAGTACACCACGAAAAATACGTAAAAACTAACAACAACATAAGACAACTTAAGTACTACTTGAAAATAAAAACAATTTTAGAATGAGACAAAAAAATACTGAAAATAAAAATAACAACATAATTGCATTCCTAGTAAGATGATCAAAAATTAGTTTTGATATCCAAAGAAGTTTTCAACTTCCAAATGAGTAAGATCATCGAGGCCTTCAAAATCATCATCATTCAAAGCAAGATTTACCTCGGCATTGTCATCATTTTTGTTTGAAGGCCCTGCCTTAAAATCATTTTTAAAGGCCAAGTGAGACTGCTGGGGCATTAGCAGAAGATGCTCCAACATTGTTTGCCTTTCTTTTGATGGAGTTTTGATTAAGACTGACAAAATGCTCAGGTACATGACATTCAATTTTTCAATGACCTTTCATGTCACAGCGGTGTCAATTACTGCTTTTTCCTCTTGAAGGATTGTTTTAAGACCCATATTGTTCTCTCGTTTTCCATGACCACCACGATGACGACTATTATATCGTCTCTTACCATTTTCATGCCCACGTACATTCATATTGCCATGATTACTATTATGTCTTTTTCCATAGTAATAACGTCTAGCTGTTATATTCGCTTCAGGAAATGGAGATGACCCTGTGGGATGGGCTTTATGATTTTTCAACAAAAGGGTATTATGTTGCTCAGCCACCAAAAGGCATGAGATAAGATTCAGAATACTTTTTAAAATCCCTCTCACAGTATTGCTGTTGTAATACCATATTTGAGGCATGACATGTAGTAAGAGTCTTTTCTAACAAATCCTCATCATTCATAACATCCCCATATAATTTCAATTGGGAAGTCGGTCTTAAAATCTTGCAACCGTAAGTGCATCCACTCATATTGAGCCCTTGGCAATACCATAGCCTTAAGGTGATCATACCTTTCCTTCAGGCCAATCCACAATTCAAGTGGATCTTTCACTGTTAATTATTCAACCTTCAAACCCTCATCCAAATGATGACGAAGGAAAATTATGGTCTTCGGTTTGTCCTGGCTTGATGTTTCCTTACCTTGAGTAATGGTGCCACCAAGGCCTTTAGCGACTACGTGAATCTTAGCATCGAGAACCTAAAATAGATAATTCTTTTCAAAAATGTCAAGTGCCATAAGCTCAAGCTTTGACAAATTCGACATAGTAAAAACTATCAAAGAAAATAAATGAATTAGAAATAATAAAAAGAAATAAACGAAAATATTTTCAAAAAGGGTCAATCTGATCACATCCCATAAAAATAATAACATAAATTGACTAGTTAATCATCATAAAAATACATGGATTAGTTATGCCGCAATAATAAATATAAACATATAATTCTTCAAAAAAACAAAAACATTTTTTTTTCCGAAAGCCATTAGTTGTAAGTAAAGAAATCAGGAAGTCACTTGATAGAGTATTAAAATAGTAAGAAAACTATTTCAACCAATCTTAACTATTCTTACAAACATTTCAACTATTGGCATTAAACATACAATAGATAATTGTATGTGTCCAGGTACGACTTTAGTTTGATGTTTAAAAACTAAACATATTTAGGCATTAAGAATGCACTCAGTATAATTGTCATATTTCTCTTTTACGAGACAACACATAATTCTAATTGAGTAAATCCAAAAGAAGTAGGTTCCACATAAAAGAAATGCGTAGCAACAATTTGATAATTTGAACATCAGGTTGTAGATTTATACCTTGCAAGTGAAATTCAATCTTAAAATTAGAGACTTCGTGCTGATAACGTATTAAGAATTGTAGCTCAAAGTAACAATATAAAACAAGATAAGTAGAATAAGAGAAGAAGAGATATCTTTCTTATTCATCAAGTGTTCAAGTGTATCATATATCGCATTTCATACCTCTATTTTTTATACAATTACATAGAAGGTTACAAAAGGATTGTCTTAAACATGTCATTAACAATTGAGATCATGGAGGATGATCATGGAGAGGGGCTATGAAGGTGTGAGAGTTACAATCATACTAATGATAAGTAGTGGAAGGTTATTTACATCATGAATGAAAGTAGTGGGAGTAGTGGACATACACAATTACTATAAGTTTTACAACAACCTTATAATTTATGACAAAGCAACATACTTGTACCTAGAGGGACATATGAAATTTTATCCATTCAACTAAATAGGATCAATATCTATTCATTATTTTAAAAAAATGTATATAAAATTTATACTTATTCTTTAATTTAATTTTATAAGTCGACCATATTTCTTTGTGACATGTACTATGTGACTTTTAAAAATATTGAACTCATTAATATTGGGTACGCGCAACACTAGTATACGTATAACTGATAATTATGACATTGAACTTCTATTATTATTATTATTAAGAGGAGAAGTAGTTATAGAACAGCATGAGAAAAGAAATAAAGAAGAAAATCTACAAGAGAAAGAAAATACACAAAAGTTTGCTATCTATGGAAATTAGGAGTATCTGTTTAACTCCATTGGAGCATCTGTACAACTAATCATTCCAAGAAGTTGGACAAAAAGAAGAAAAATAATTACGAGGCTGCAACTTTCTCAAATAGGACCAATCTATTATCAGTTAGTCTAGTCTTATATGCAGATTTTTTGTACTCAAACCACGTAAACTCTTCGTACAAGCTTTCTTCCCCTTCCATTAGTGATGCCAAAGGTGCTATCTTTTCACTCAATGGCGGCCCTCCAAAATATATCATTGATAGCCTTGATTTTACACTGTTGGCCAATACCCTGTGCCTCAAACTCTTAAACCTCCCGTTAGTCATCACCTGTAATCAAAATATATTTCAGTTGTACAAAAGAAGAAGCTACCAAAAGACCAAAACAACAATGGTTAGTGCTGTTGTGTACCTGCAATGAATCACCAACATTAATGAAGAAAGAATTTGGATCAGGTTGGACAGAAAACCAGTGGCCATTTTTGAGTAATATTTGAAGCCCCGAAGTGTTGTTGGATCTCAGTACTGATATGATTTGTGGGTCAGTATGCTCTCCAAATCCAATCAAATTATTGTCACTCAATTGTTGAATCTCAGGACAAGGGGGATAGTGATTGATCCTGAAAACAGAGTCACTCTTTTCGTCCATTAGAAGTTTACTGAAAACATTCCTCGGCTGAATCTTTAATCCCTCTGCTAACCTTTCAAGAATCTCACACGCCATTTTCTTCACTGCTGACACGTAATCATTTACTGCAGCCCTGCAATAAGAATGAAAGATTTAAGAAGAAATAAATGTATATAGCCATTATACATGATATGCTCTGTTTCTACGGAGTATATTTTACCGTATTGTTTCCGGGTTTACGCCTAATATAGATGCAAACTTGTGGTAATTGAATTCAGAGTTAGTTGAGAGGAGAATGTATTCGACCCAACCAACATCGCCATTGGGTCCAATCTTCTTGTTTCCATAGCCAAAAGGATCAGCTGGCCCTGCTTTTTGTTTCTCAGAGAGGGGAGATGAGAAGAATTTGATGGCTTCTGATTCAAGTTTAGCTATGAATTCCGTAGGGACGCTATGGTTAATGACTTTGAAGAATCCAAATTCTTCACAGGCCTTAACAATGAGGTTCTTTGAGTCAGGTTTTGAGAGGTCTATCAATGGAATACCATTGAAGTATGAGGATGATTTGCAGTTTTTGACTATGGGGAAATGGTCAATGCCAGGTTCTGTTAAGACCACCATAGTTGCTTGGTGAAGTTTACAATGATAAGAGGAATAATATTTATTGGCTGTATTTCTTGTTTCTAAGAGCAGCTTTTGAGGTAATAATAAACTGTATGAGAGTAGCTGTGTAGTAATGTAGTCTTGGATCCAGCTCCTGCTTCGCTATTTATAGGGAAATCCATGTACTCCACCCCCCAAAGATAATAACTGAAGGATTGCCCTAATATTTCTTGACTCTTAAATTTGACTTGGTGCCCAAGTATATCATTAAACTTGTAGTTAATTGTGATAAATATTTTGTAATTGCCTGAACTAAAATGTATTGTATATTATAAGCTACATAAAAACACCTCTAAGATAAAGTTGTAAATTTAAAATTTACTCGTAATTGATATTTATATCAAATAAATTAATGCTAATATAACTTTATTATGCATTAATTACGCTTATTTATTCACAATTAATCATATACTCTCATTTTAACTTTTAACTGTTTTTGTTGGTCTCGTGTAAACATAAGGAGCTGATAAATATTTACCCAAGACTGGTTGTTGCCTCTCGGAATTCGATTTTGAATTATTATAAGCATAAGACGCTATTCCACTATTTTATATCATCGTTGTCAGATAAAAATAGAATTTAATATTAAAAGACATTACTCTCTGGTCATTACATATGTCATAATCATATTACCTGATCAGTTACGAAATTTAATATAGTGGATGTAATTAGCAGTAAAAAGAATCACTACAAGAAATCAGGTATATACTAATTAGGATCTTCACAAGTTTATCAAATAGTATATATAATTTATCATCAAATATATTTGTGTGTAAATTGATTCATCGACTTATAACCTACTCAGATTCATTGTTGAATATTAAAAACAAAACGTCTGACCTATATCTATTAATAGTAAAAACAAAATGTCTCGACTTATATGTATTAATCTATGTCATGCATTATTAGTGATGAATGAATGTAATCCATTAACTCTGTTATAATAAAAATAATGAATACAGTAACACATACTATAACATGCTATATATGTAGTTAAAGTAGCACGAACTGTATGTGTTATATATACACACACACTAACATATACTATAACAAGCTATATATACGTTAAAGTATTACAATGAAGTCTGTGTGTGTATATATATATACTTTGATAGCCTTATATATATAAGAACATGAAGCGCTAGGAACACAGGGTCGGGTTCTTTTAGGGATTGATAGACTTGTAAATTGATTCATCGACTTATAAATTTAGATGCATCGATGAATATTAAAAATAAAACGTTTTGACCTATATCGATTAATTTAAAAAACAAAACGTCTCGACCTACAAAAGTATAATATTATATTGATTTATCAATTGATTAATTGTTCGTACGTAGTAATATATAAGATTGATCATCAATTATAATATAATGCATGTGTACGTATGAAATTACTCATATACTTAAATATAACTTAAAAAATTCCTTTACGTAGATGCTATTATAATCTATTAAAAGTAATTACCTAGTTAATATAATTTTTTGTAAAGATAATGCTTATAGTTTTTAATTATTTATAATAATTGTATAGTTAAATAAAATAAATATTTATAATTAATAATAATTTTTTTATAGTTTATAATAATATTTTTATAGCTTATAATATTTTAAGAAATAAAAACAATTTTTTTTAAAAAAAATAACCGACCAAAGTTGGTCGTATTTGGTCAAACGGTCAACACTTAATGTACCGACCAATGTTGGTCGGTAAATCTGATAATTGCACCTGAAATATACAGGCTCCTCCCCCTCCCCCCCCCCCATTTTTCATACCTCTTTTCTCAAAATTCCCTCAACTCCCACTCAATACCTCCCCCATATCCTTCTCTATTTCCTTTCCACAAATCCCCCCACTCGTTGTCGTCGCCGCTGTCGCCCACTGCCACTGCCTCACCTCTCCTTCTCCACCTCCTAAAAAATTTATGTTTGAATTACAACTTATGTCTTTTGTGTATAAATCTAATGTTTTGTTTATTAGATTTGAATTAGTTTCAATTGATTATTTAACATTGTATTTTATAGAAATCTAGGGTTTAGGTCTTGTTTTAATTGAATTGATTACATATGATATAAATTGAATGTTTGAGTTTGTATTGTCTCGAATAATTTAGTTAGAATTGAATTATTAACTCCATATTGTCTTGAATAGTTTAGTTAGAATCTAGGGTTTAAGATTAGGATATAAATTGAACTTTTAGGGTATGGGTTGAATTTTTAGGATATAGTTCTAACTTTTAGTTTATGTTTAAACTCGTAGGATATGAATTGAACTTTTAGTTTTTAGGATTTGTTCTTATGAATTGAACCTTTTGGATATGAATTGAATTTTTTAGGATATAAATTGAACTCTTAGAGTATGGGTTAAATTTTTAGGATATAATCCTAACTTTTAGTTTATGTTTAAACTCGTAAGATATAAATTGAACTTTTAATTTATGTTTAAACTCGTAGGGTGTGAATTGAACTTTTAGTTTTTAGGATTTGTTCTTGTGAATTGAAGCTTTTGGATATGAATTGAATTTGTAAGGATATAAATTGAAATTTTAGTTTATTATTAATTATATTTAATATAATTTAATTATTGGTGTAATTAGGAAAAATAATTATCTTGAATTAACGAAAAAAATTTAATTAATTTATAATTATAGAATAAATTAATTTGTTCTTGTTTTATTTTTATAGATGGAACATCATACTTGGATGTACAATAGGAATTATCCTAATCGGCAGGGATTGCGGGAGGATTTTGTAGAAGGAGTTGATGACTTTATTAGACATGCAATGTCACTTCCAATATGTCGGTAAATGATCCAAATAATGGTGTAAATCAATTTTTGAAAAATATATCTTGGGGACCTGGGCTTCAGGTCACAACAATGTCTAAGTACGTAGTGAATGGTTATAAGTTCCATACAGAGGATTGCTCTAAAAATAAAAATAGCAACAACATCGGGGTATGGGTTCAAGGTGGTGGTGACAACCAAGTTGGAGATGTTGATTATTATGGTGTGCTCAAAGAAATAATAGAACTAGAAAATACAGGTTAGCCATATAAGAAATTGATACTCTTTAGATGAAAGTGGTTTGACCCAAATCCAACAAGAGGTACAAGAGTACACAACCAATACAACATAATTGAGGTTAATCATACGAGGGAGTATGATCGCTATGATCCTTCCATAATTTCACATAATGTTAGGCAAGTGTATTATGCTCCTTTTCCATTGCGGCGGAATAAGTCCGATTGGTGGGTTGTAATAAAAACTAAGCTTGTAGGTAGGGTGAAAGTCGATAATGTGTTAGATGTTGCATATCAAAATGATATCTCGAGTGTTCACCAAATAGTGGACGATCAGTTAGAAAATGATTTGGAACATCCTGAACACATATTGGAAGAAGTTGATATAAATAAAGTAGCAATTATAGAAAATGAGGATGAAGAATCAACTGATGAAGCTCAAATAAGTGAGGAAGAAGAATTCTCGGATGAGGAACAATACGTCGATGAGCTTTAGAAAGTTGGTTTTTTAAATAACTCTCATTTTATAGCTAGTTTCTTATATGTTTCAATCTAAATATGTATTATATTATGCAGATGACAGGAAAGGGTCAAAGTAACAATGACCCTACCGGTTCTCGGGGTCAAGAAAAGGCTAGGAAGGGAAAAAGGAGGGTAGAAAATAATACTCCATCTTTTCTACCCTCTTCAGAGATGCCTATGCCTATGCCTATGTCTTATCCTCCACCCCACGGCTATACTGAGCTGCCATAGCATCACGAGCCCTACACCTTCATGCATACACGAGGTCTTTCATCACAGGGCCATATGACTATACGTCCGGCATACAGTCCAGCTGCCTCACGACCACGTGGATCGCAGGCATCTGCATCGCATGGATCACATCCATCCATGTCACAACCACTCGGGTCACAGCCATCAGTATCACAGCCACTTGGGGTCCATCCAGTTATGTCGTAGTCACAGGGATCGCAACCATCTTCATTAGCGACTCCATCTATTTCAGGCCTTCGCTTGCGCGGTAGTAGCTCTGACCCCCATACACCTTCCACACATGCCTATGATATCTTCGGACGGTGATGATGATGATGACGAGGAGGTGCATTATGATCAATATGACAGGATCATCATAGTCCTTTAGGGTGATGGGTAAGAGTTATTTGTTTTGTAAAAATTTTACTAAGATATTAATGTGTTTTTTTTGTTAAATTGCAGGTTCATCCCGAGTAATAAGACTATGAGGTTAATCACCAAAGCTATCAGAAAGCTTTATGATGGCCCTTATGCGACTTGGACTGATTTCCCATTCTCGCTGAAGGAGCAAATTTTCAATCAATTTAAGGTATAAATGTTCTTTTAAGCAGTTTAATTATTTATATTTATGATATTTCCATATAATATTTAACTTTTGAAATACAGAGCAAGTGTGTATGGGAACAACGCTATAGCGGGGAAGTGGCTGCAAATTTTCATCACAAAGCTCGCAAGCGGTTGTCGCTTACTTTTTCCGAAGTTATAAAGAAGAACAAGAAGTCTGACTGGTTACTTCAAAATTTATGGGATGATTTGCAAAGGCAATGGATTATCGCAAAGTTCTTAGAGAAGAGCGAAAAAGGAAAGAAAGTCCGCGCATCTGAGAAGGGAGGCTCCTTGCACACTGGAGGTGCAATCAGCCTGGGGACAATAAAAAGAAGATTGGTACGTTGGGGCGTCCAATGAACCAAATTAATTTATTTTCAGGAAAAGAAGTTGGGGCGTCCAATGAACCAAGATGAGCTATTCAAGGAGACACATATTGTAAAGAAGAACAAAAAGACGGATCACGAAAGGTGGGTCGAGGACCGGGCCTCGACTATATATGTAAGTTTTCACTTCTCATTAAGTACGTTAATTTACTTTTATATAAATTCTGAAATACTAATTCAATGTAAATTTTCGTATAGGGTCGCTTCCAAACTAACGTGGAGGAATTCATCCGCACTCAGCCACCTAATGAGTCGGGTGAGCTAACCCAACCTTTGGACGAGGATGCTGAAAGAATATGGATGGAATCTGCTGGCGGTCCAAAATGGGGGAAGGTATACGGACTTCCTATTAAGAAATTCCGTAGCTATAAGTGTGGAATACAAGGAATAGGGACTTCCTCGCAAGGCGAGCAATTTGACGGGGAGAGCCTCTCCCTATGCGGGA
This sequence comes from Nicotiana paniculata, assembly GCA_005239505.1. Taxonomy (NCBI): domain Eukaryota; kingdom Viridiplantae; phylum Streptophyta; class Magnoliopsida; order Solanales; family Solanaceae; genus Nicotiana; species Nicotiana paniculata. The sequence goes on from ML359552.1 coordinate 63,267, forward strand.
GATTGTGACAAGGCTCACATCCGAGCTAGAAGCAGCCAAGGAAAGAGAAAAGGTTAGAGATGCTCAGTACCTTGGCATGCAAGCTCAGATCAGAACTCTCCTGTCTACTGGAGCTTTTTCGATTCCCCGGTCTCGTGAGTCATCGCTAGAGGCTCGACCTGCACGTGAGCGTTCCTCCCATCCTCCCCATGATCGTTCCTCTCATCCTGCCCGTGGTCGTTCTTCCCGTTCTCTATAACGTCTTACAGATGAAAGTTCATCAGACTGTGATGATGATGTTGTACAAAATACTCCTTGACTTTTATATACTTTGAACTAGACAAATAGAACCGGTATTGAACTAGTTGTAATAAGATTTAACTTAGTTTTTTTAGTTTAATTTGTTAGTTCTATTGAACTTTAATTTGTTAGTTTTAATGTGTTTATTGAATTGTGTTGTTGTTGTTTAGGGATTTTGGTATTGAATTGTATTGTTATTTAGGGATTTTGGTATTGAATTTTATTGTTATTTAGGGATTTTGGTATGATGGCAGGTGGTGTAGCTGCCAAAACATGCATTTTATGCCAAAATTAAAACCCAGAAAACCGATCAAAGTTGGTCGGTATCTAAGTAAAAAAAATTATTTTTTGCAAATTAGTGACCAAGGTAGACCAACCTTGGTCGCTAAAGTCTAAAAAAAAATAAAAAATAAAAATTAGTGACCACAGTTGGTCGGTTAACGAACCCAGATTTTAACATTACCGACCAACTTCGGTCGGATGGTTAAATTTAAATTTTATAAAATAATATATATTTTACTTTACTGACCAACTTTGGTCGGTAATGTTTAAATTTTAATAATTAATAAAATAACGTAATTTTAATACACCGACCAACTTTGGTCGGTAAATTTAAATTATTAAAATATGTTACCGACCAAGGTTGGTCGGTATGTTCTTTAAATTGTACAATTGGTCCTTTTACCTTAGCGACCAACTTTGGTCGGTAATTACCGACCAACATTGGTTGCTAAGGTAAAAGGACCACCAATATAGCGACCAAGCGTGTATGGACGCGTTTTGGTCGGTAATTTGCCAAAAGCGACCAACGTTGGTCGGTTATTGTGGTTGCTTTTTACCAGAATTCTAGTAGTGAATAAAATTGAAATACAGTTGAAAAGGTAACTATTCCTATTTAAAAGCTTAAATTTAATTTTTAAATGAACGTTTTTTTTTTGGTAATAAATGTGGATATTACCATAACAACCAAAGGAATTTTACATCCTAAAGAGCTTCTACTGTCTTTGCCACCTTCTGGGAAGGTTGTTCCAGACTCTAGATCTCCAAATAAAAATAACACATCTAATTAAATAACTTGTGAATCAACAACTGACTTTTCCTAGCTCTTTTATTCCTATCCAATGTACTCAATCTATCTATAATCTCTCTTTTTATCTGTGCAAACACTTACTCTATGTCTACATTTACTTTTCTAAAGATTTTCCAGTTCCTTACTTGCCAAGTGTAATACAACATGGCTCCCTATACTGCAGCAACTATTTCTTTTTGGAATTGGCTCCATCATCTCAGTCTGATCCATTTGATCACCTGGATTGCTTCACTGTTCTGAATCTTGAGCCCAGCCAGCTGCTCAACTTTCGTCTTAGGTTTGTAATCCACATGCATTGACTAAAGAGATATGCGTGTTTCTCAATCTGTGCCTGATCACATAGACAACATTGTTGATCATCCACACGATTCAGTATTCTCAGTAATCTCTCCTTGGTTAACAATTTATTTTTACATGCCAACCACACTAGGAACCTCTATTTAGGAAACATAATTGTGCTCCAAATTAGCTTAACCTCCCTTACTTTAGGTAGAAGCCCCACCATATGTTGAGAGTTTCTGGACATGGAATATTCTCCTGAATGTGGTTAATATATATTTGTATGCTTGATACCATCCTGCCATTTGTACTTTGAGGATTTCAATTTCTTCCAATACCAGTTGCAATCTCCTGTTGGAGTGTGTTCCGATATGCTCTATTTGTACTTTATGTAGATACTATTGACCCATTTTACCCATAAAATGTCTTTCTTTCTAGCTAGTTTCCATAGTAGCTTACCTGCAGCAACAATGTTCCATGTGCAGCAGCCTTTGATATTTAAACCTCTATTTTCCTTTGGAATACATATCATGTCCCAAGCAACAAGGTTAATTTTCCTTTTGTCCTTTGTAGCACCCCATAGTAAGTCCTTGCATTTCTTATCAACTTGCTTTAATACACTTTGAGGCAGTATGAAAACTGCACTCCAGAAGTTATATATAGAAAACAAAACTGCTATGATAATTTGCAATCTCCCAGCATATGACAATTGCCTTGTGTAAGCAGTGATTTTGTTAGTGATCTTATCAACTAATTGCTTGCAATCCATCTTGTTCCACTTCCTTGAAGTAAGTGGAAGGCCTAACTACCTTATAGGAAAGGTTCCTGAAGTGGTACTGTAATATTGAGCATATTCTACTTTGTAATATCATCCACACCTGCCATAAACATATTAGATTTATCCAAGTTAGCCTCCAACCCTGTTACATTACTGAAATGCTACAATTCCTCCATAACTCTATCCACTGATTTTATATTGCCTTTGCAGAATATCATGAGATCACCAGATATGTTAGCCTTGTATTCTTGCACATAGGGTGATATCTGAAGTCAGGAAGAACACTCATCTTGCTTAGCACCCTTGAGAAATATTCCATAACTAGGACAAATAAGATGGGTGAGATCCCTTTGCCTAAGTCCCCTTCTCACTTCAAAATAGCCATGAGTCTCCCCATTAACTCTAATAGAAAACTGTGTGGTAGTAACATAAGTCATCACTAGACTAGTGAAAGAATCTGGAAATCCAATACCTTTCAAAGCTTCCTCTATAATTCCCAATCGATCATCTCATATGCTTTTCTAAGGTCAATTTTCATGATGCATCTATGAGAGATCTTCCTATTGTAATGTCTCAATAAGTCATGTCATATTAAAACATTATGAATCAATGATCGACCTTCTACAAAAGCTGCCTGGTTTTCTGATACTAGCGCCGATACTGCTTTCTTTAGTCTCATGCATAACATCTTAGAGATGTATTTGTACAAAATATTGCAGCATGATATTGGCCGGAACTGACTTGTATACTCTGGTACTGGTACTCTAGGAATTAGTGATATTACCGTTGAATTGATTTGTCTTAGCAATCTGCCATTCTCTATGAATTCCAATATAGTTGCAGTAATATCTTTACCAATTATACTCCAAGCTTCTCTATAGAATCCACTTCCATACCCATATGTCCCGAGACTCTTGTTCACATCAATGCTGAATATAGCTTGTTTCACCTCTTTGGTTGTGAAAGGTTGGATTAGTTCTACCTGTTGTTCAGTAGAAAGTATACATCCATTCTTCAAGAAGCTGTGAAAAGCTTTTGCTCTTATTCTTTCTCTCTTTCCTAGAATTGCTTCATAATAGTCTACAAGAATATTTTCTATGCTTGCATTGTCTATTTGTACTACCCTAGTTTGATCCTTGATCTGAGTGATGTCTTGTTGTAATCTCTTGTGTTTGATAACTGAATAGAAGTATCTAGTGTTGTCATCTCCTCGCTTGATCCAGCTTGCCTTACTTCTCTGCTAGATAAGAAGATTTTCTAAATTTCTGGTACATGGCCTTCTCCTTTTCTTGTAATGTCACACTTGAAGGATCTACATGCGGTCTATTTTTAGCCTGACTTAAAGCTTCCTTGTCATCCTCAGCCTCTAGTAGAATTGTAACGACCCGATCCGTCGTTACGTAGAACCTGCATTATATTTACTTTAATTGACTTGTCATAGGTTGGTTATTCTATTATTGATGTGTTAGAGTTGATGGGCTTGAAAGCAAATGGTTGTAGTGAGAGTTCAGTCATTTAGCCTAAAAAAAGCCTTAAAATGGGAAAAGTCAACTTAGAGTTGACTTATTGGTAAAAGACCCCAGAATGCGGATTTTATGGCTCGAATAACTTCGTTAGGTGGTTTGGGACTTAGGAGTGTGTTCATAATAATTTTGTGATGTCCGGTGTAGAATTAGGCTTGAATTGGTGAAAGTTAGTTTTGATGATTTCCGGTCAGCTATCGGGGCCGGAATGGAATTCCGATAGTTGAAACAGGTTCATAATGTCATTTTGGATATATCTGCAAAATTTCAGGTCAATCAGAGTTGTTTTGGATAGTTTCGGCATCGTTGGTGGATTTTAGAAATTTCAAAGTTCTTAGGCTTGAATCCGATGTAATTTTGGTGTTTTGATGTTAGCTTTGGTGTTTTGAGAGTGCAACTAAGCTTGAATGATGTTATGTGATGTGTTAGTATGTTTGGTTGGGGTGCCGAGGGGATCGGGATTGTATTCGGATGCTTAATGGAGGTTTGGGCTTGGAAATTGCAGCAATACAGCTGTTGGTGCTGGTGTAACCGCACCTGCGGAAGTTTGACTACAGGTGCAGGCCCGCAGGAGAGGGCAGTGGGTCGCAGGTGCGAGTAAGTGGACCGCAGGTGCGGAAACCCTGGGCAAAAATATAAATTAGACCTTCCGCGACCCTAACATATTTATACACCATTGTTGTACGGAATAGAGCTTTTGAGGCGATTTTTGAAAGGGAAAATCAGTGTTCTTCATAGAGGTAAGTATTTTGATCATTAAAACTCAATTATGGGTGATTATAGAACATAATCTCAGTATTACTTCATGAAAATCAGTAGAAAAAGGTGAGTTTAGGGCTTGAGATTATGAGACCTTTAGGGATTGATTTGAGGGGTCAAATGAACTCCGATTTTAGTGTTCTTTATATGTACGGACTCGTGAGATGATGAAGAATAGTTTTATATAAAAAATTCTGAGTTTTGGGATGCGGGCTCGGGGGTCGGGTTTTTGAGCTAAATTTGAACTTCCGAAGGCTCCAAATCTACCAAGTTCAAATTTTTATCATCAATTTATGCTTAAGGAATAAATTCCAATCGAAAAATATCATACGAGAGGCAAGCGTGTTGCGGAATAGTTTCCGGGCTAATTTTGAGGTAAGTAATATCTTTAAATCCTGTCCCGAGGGTATGAAACCCCGGAGTTTGCACCTTTCACGGGTTTTGAAATGCAAAGGTTGAAACTTTGGAAATATCTTCCTATTTAGGTGACTATTGAGTTGCTAAACCGACTTTTAAGCCTATGCTTAATTGGTATTATTTTATTATGATATGAATTGGGTTGTAAGCCGTGTTTGGGGCCTAGTGCCGATCTGTTTTCCCCTTGGGGGTTGTGTTTACTATATTTTCCTCACCGATATGTTATGATTTTTCAATCAGTCTTTCCCTTATAAATTGTTTTGACACTTAGAGTATTTTATACTATTTACTGAAAAATAAAACATTGTTTTGGGGTCGAGAACCCGGTATGTTTATGGCCTAAGGGAAAATTGAGAGTGTCTGATTGAGTGAGGCTTTCATGACTATATTGTGAGGAGTCTTTCAGGCCTTATATGAGGGAGGCTTTCAGGCCTATATTTTGAGGAGGTTTTCAGGACTTATATTGTTATAGCGCTTGGGCTGTAGGAGCCCCTCCGGAGTCTGTACACACCCTAAGTGAGGCAGGTACCTATTGAGTGATGATTATTGCCGCGAGGCTGATACTGAGTGATGGTTGATACTGAGTGATAATTATTGCCCGCGGGGCTGTAACTGAGTGATTGAGAGAATGCCTGAGGGGCAACTGTTATGAGAAATGATTTTAGCCCGAGTGGCAGATTTATGATGATTTTTCTAAGTTTTCGAACTATGATTTACTTCATTTTCAAACTGATTTTTACTGAGAGTTTTACTGAGATATACTGATATTACACTTGTTTCAAAGGATTTATGGAAACTGATTTCGAACTTATGTATTTGACAAATACTACCTGGTGACTGGGTGTTTTACTGGCTTTTGTGAAATTGTGTATCTGTACTATGTGTTCTATAATTCTCAGACTGTGATTTATTTTCATTACTACTGAGTTGGCGTACTCATAAAGACTCCCTGTGCCTCTGTGCACAGATTCAGTTGACGATCTGGAGCAGTAGCTGTCCTTGCTCGTAGCATCAGTTCACGTGATTTCGAGGTAGCTGCCCAGCGTCTACAACTTCTCCATTTCCCTTCCTTATTTAGTTTTATCAATTGATTCGGAGACGTATATTATAGTATTAGAAGAGTTATATTTATTTTATTCTTAGATGCTCATGACTATTGACTCCAGTCTTGGGAGGTTTTGTTTAGAGTTGTTAGACTATTATTGGGACGGTAAGACTTAATTACATTATTCTATTCTATGGTTGCTGCTTATTATTAAATTGTGAACTTTTATAATTGAACAAATGCATAGTAATGAGATAGTTGGCTAGCCTAGTTCCACGATAGGCGCCATCACGGCCTGTTAGGATTTGGGGTCGTGACAAGTTGGTATCAACGCTCTAGGTTACATAGGACTCAATGGTCATGAGCAGGTTCAGTGGAGTCTTGCGAATCGGTACGAAGAGGTCTGTACTTATCTTCGAGAGGTTGTAGAACTCTTAGGAAACATCTATATCTTTTTGAACTCTTTCGTGCCAATATATTGATTCTTGAAATCTAAACTTAAGTTATTTCATTCTCTCATAGATGGTGAGGACACGCAATACGATCAGGGTGACTAGGAACCAGCCAGACCCACAAGGGGTCAGGGACGTGGTAGAGCTGGGGGACCTGCCCGTGCTGCAGCTGGGACAGTGCCACAGGATCCTCCTATCGTTCAGGATCAGGTTCCCGCCGACGTTGCTCCAGCGGGACAAGCTCAGGCACCTGCTGTGCCTATTGTTATTCCGGATCTTCAGGAGGCCCTGGCTCAGATATTGAATGTGTGTTCCAGTTTATCTCAGGTAGTGGCTATGACCACTACTGCCAATGCAGCTCAGGCCGGGAGAGGCAATCAGACTCCAGCTGCCCGGGCACCTGAGCCAGTTGTACGAGGTAAGCCCAAGATCGGCTAGTTGCTCCGATTCAGGGTTATGTGGTCCCTTCTATGCATGAGGATGAGCAGCGCAGGTTGGAGAGGTTCAGCAGACTTCAGCCTCCGACCTTCAGCAGTACAGAGGGCGAGGATGCCCAAGGTTTTCTTGATAAATGTCAGAAGAGGCTTCGTACTGCGGGTATTCTGGAGACCAAGGGGGTTTAATTTGCTACTTATCAGTTTGCTGGTGCTGCTTTTACTTGGTGGGAATCATTCGAGAGGCGTAGGACGGTTGGTTCAGCACCGCTCACCTGGCAGTAGTTCTCCACGATCTTTTTGGAGAAATATGTTCCTCAATCCCACAGAGAAGAGCAGCGCAGGCAGTTTGAGCATTGCACCAGGGAGAGTTGTTAGTTACTCAGTACGAGATGAGGTTTTCTGAGTTGGCCAGACATGCTTCGGAGTTAGTCCCCACTGACAGAAAGCGTATCAGGAGATTTGTAGACGGTCTCACATATCAACTTCGGATTTTGATGACCAGAGAAAGGGTGTCTGGAGCCACGTTTGAGCAGGTTGTTGATATAGCTCGGGACATTGAGTCGGTTCGCAGGCAGGAGCGTGAGGAGAGGGAGGCTAAGAGGCCTCGGGGATCAGGTAATTTCAGTGGTGCCCCTCCCAGAGGGCAACTTCAGCCTAGCAGAGGTCGTCCATTTAGACCTTCACAGCCAGCTCGCCCAGCTTACAGTGGTGTATCGTCGGGGCAGGGTCCTCGCAATTCTCATCAGGGACGTTCATCTTTTAGTGCCCTTCCAGCTCAGAGCTCCGCCCGAGCATTATCTTATCAGGGTTCGTCTATGCATGGTTCGTCTAGTGGTTATTAGGGTTGTAGAGGTTCTCGTTCATTTTCATCTCTAGCTTCAGGTGGTTGTTATGAGTGTAGAGAGTTCGGACATGGGTGGAGGCAGTGTCCCTGTCGTCCTAGTAGTTCTTCCCAGCAGAGGGTTAAGCCCTCGACTTCAGCCCAGTCACTTCACCACCTACCTAGTCAGCTAGGGATGGTGGTCAGGCAGCTAGAGGCCGCACTAGAGGGGGAGGTCGAGCAGGGGGAGGCCAACCACATATTTATTCACTTCCAGCTAGGCCTGATGCTATGGCCTCAGATGCGGTGATTAGAGGCCGCACTGATGCTTTGTCTTTATTTGACCCTGGTTCCACGTACTCTTATGTCTCATCCTATTTTTCTCACATCTTGAATATGCCCTGTGAGTCTTTAGTTAAATCTGTTCATGTTTCGACTCCGGTGGGTGATATTATTGTTGTGGACCGTGTGTATCGGTCGTGTCTTATATCTATTGGGGGTCTGGAGACCCGAGTGGACTTGATGTTACTCAGTATGTTCGATTTTGAGGTAATTCTGGGCATGGATTGGTTATCCCCATGTCATGCTATTCTTGATTGTCACGCTAAGACCGTGACCCTGTCTATGCCCGGAGTTCCAAGAGTTGAGTGGAAAGGGTCTATAGAGCACGTGCCTAGAAGAGTGATTTCTTATTTAAAGGCTCAGCATATGGTTGAGAAAGGGTGTGAGTCCTATCTTGCTTTTGTGAGGGATGTTAGTAGTGAGACTCCATCTGTTGATTCTGTTCCTGTAGTCCGTGATTTTCTGGACGTATTTCCTGCAGACCTGCTAGGCATGTCACCTGACAGGGATGTTGATTTTGGTATTGACTTGATGCCCGACACTCAGCCTATTTCTATTCCATCTTACCGTATGGCACCAGCAGAGTTGAAAGAATTGAAGGAGAAACTTTAGGAACTCTTAGATAAGGGGTTCATCCGACCTAGTGTGTCTCCTTGGGGTGCGCCGGTGTTGTTTGTGAAAAAGAAGGATGGCTCCATGCGTATGTGCATTGATTATAGACAGCTGAATAAGGTTACGGTGAAGAACCGGTATCCTTTACCTCATATTGATGACTTATTTGATCAGCTTCAGGGAGCTAAGGTGTTCTCCAAGATTGACTTAAGGTCTGGGTATCATCAGCTGAAGATTCGGGATTCTGACATTCCGAAGACTACTTTCAGGACTAGATACGGTCATTATGAGTTTTTGGTTATGTCATTTGGGCTGACCAATGCCCCAGCCGTGTTCATGCAATTGATGAACAACGTGTTTCAGCCTTACCTTGATTCGTTTTTCATTATGTTCATTGATGACATCCTGGTTTATTCTCGTAGCCAGGAAGAGCATGCTCAGTACTTGAGGGTTGTGTTACAGAGATTGAGGGAGGAGAAGCTTTATGCAAATTTCTCCAAGTGTGAGTTTTGGCTTGGTTCAGTGGCTTTATTGGGGCACGTGGTGTCTAGTGAGGGTATTCAAGTTGATCCGAAGAATATTGAGGCGGTGCAGAGTTGGCCCAGACCGTCCTCGGCTACAGAGATTCAGAGTTTCCTTGGTTTAGCGGGATATTACCGTCGTTTTATGGAGGGATTCTCTTATATTGCTTCACCATTGACTAGATTGACCCAGAAAGGTGCTGCATTCAGATTGTCTGACGAGTGTGAGGAAAGCTTTTAAAATCTCAAATCAGCATTGACCACAACTCCGATTTTGGTGTTGCCTACTGGTTCGGGTTCTTACACAGTCTATTCTGATTCTTCTAGAGTTGGTTTGGGAGCGGTGTTGATGCAGTACGGTAGGGTGATTGCCTACGCGTCGAGACAGTTGAAGGTGCACGAGAAGAATTACCCAGTGCACGATCTTGAGTTGGCTGCCATTGTTCATGCCTTAAGATTTGGCGGCATTACTTGTATGGGGTACAGTGTGAGATTTTCATTGATCATCGTAGCTTGCAGTATCTACTAAGGCAGAAGGAATTGAATTTGCATCAGAGGAGATGGTTAGAGCTTCTCAAGGATTATGATCTTACTATTTTGTATCACCCGGGGAAGGCCAATGTGGTGGCCGATGCCTTGAGTCGCAGATCCGAAAGTAGGGGGAGTCTAGCTTATCTTTCAGCAGTAGAGTGACCGTTAGCACTTGATGTCCAGGCTTTAGCGGGTCAGTTGGTGAGATTGGATTTGTCAGACCCTCCATGGGGTGTAGCTAGCATGGCTTCCCGATATTCTTTATTTGATCAGATTAAGGCACGACAATATTATGACCGCCACTTGTTAGTTCTTCAGGATAGAGTTCGTCGGGGTGATGCCCGGGATGTGACTATTGGTGATGATAGAGTTATGAGGATGCAGGGCCGTATTTGCGTGAGCAATGTGGATGGTATTCGAGAGTTGATATTAGTAGAGGCTCACAGTTCGAAGTATTCTATTCATCCGAGTGCCGCGAAGATGTACCGGGATCTGAGACAACAATACTGGTGGAGGCGGATGAAAGAGAGATATTGTTGAGTATGTAGCACGGTGTTTCAACTGCCAGCAGGTCAAGTATGAGCACTAGAGACCAGGTGGATTACTGCAGAGGTTAGTTATTCCGGAGTGGAAGTGGGAGCGGATTACTATGGACCTTGTGGCTGGGATTCCACGGACTTCGAAGGGTTTTGATGCGATTTGGGTCATTGTGGATATATGGACCAAGTCCGCGCATTTCATTCCTGTCAGTACTACTTATACTTCAGAGCGGTTACCTGGTATTTACATTAAGGATATTGTCCGGTTGCATGGAGTTCCGGTTTCTATTATTTCTGACAGAGGTACTTAGTTCACATCTCAGTTTTGGAGGGCCGTGTAGAGAGGCATGGGGATTGATGTAGAGTTGAGCACTGCATTTCACCCACAGACCGACGGGCAGTCGGAGCGGACTATTCAGATTTTGGAGGACATGCTACGGGCTTGTGTGATTGATTTTGGTGGTTCATGGGATCAGTTTCTGCCACTAGGAGAGTTTCCATATAATAACAGCTACCAGTCTAGTATTCAGATGGCCCCGCATGAGGCTTTATATGGTAGGAGGTGTAGATATCCGATTGGTTGGTTCGAGCTTGGTGATGCTAAGTTATTGGGCACAAATTTGATTCAGGATGCGTTGGAGAAGGTGAAGTTGATTCAGGAGAGACTTCGCACGGCGCAGTCTAGGCAGAAGAGTTATGCGGACCGGAAGGTTCGGGATGTGTCTTTTGTGGAAGGTGATAAGGTACTGCTGAAGGTATCACCCATGAAGGGTGTTATGAGGTTCGGAAAGAGAGGAAAGCTAATTCCATGGTTTATTAGTCCTTTTGAGGTGCTTCAAAAAGTTGAAAATGTGGCTTATAGACTTGCCTTGCCACCCAGTCTATCGAGTGTTCATCCGGTATTTCATGTGTCGATGCTCAGAAAATATGTTGGTGACCCGTCTCATGTGTTAGACTTCAGCACAAATCAACTCGAGGGTAATATGTCATATGAGGTTGGGCCAGTAGCTATTTTAGCTCGCAAGGTCAGAAAGTTGAGGTCTAAGGATATAACATCAGTGAAGGTGCAGTGGAGAGGTCAACCAGTGGAGGAGGCTACTTGGGAGACCAAGTGGGAGACGCAGAGCAAATATCCCCACTTGTTTGAGACTCCAGGTATGTTTTTAGACCTGTTCGAGGACGAACGTTTGTTTAAGAGGGGAAGAATGCAACGACCCGGTCTGTCGTTACGTAGAACTTGCATTATAATTACTGTTATTGACTTGTCATAGGTTCGTTATTCTGTTATTGATGTGTTAGAGTTGATGGGCTTGAAATCAAATGGCTGTAGTGAGAGTTCAGTCATTTAGTCTAAAAAAAGGCCTTAAAATGGGAAAAGTCAACTGAGAGTTGACTTCTGTGTAAACGACATAAGAATGCGGATTTTATGGCTCGGATAGCTTCGTTAGGTGATTTGGGACTTAGGAGTGTGTTCAAAATAATTTTGTGATGTCCGGTGTAGAATTAGGCTTGAATTGGCGAAAGTTAGTTTTGATGATTTCCGGTCGGCAGTGAAAAATAGGCTATCTGGGTCAGAACGGAATTCCGACAGTTGGAACAGGTTCGTAATGTCATTTTGGATATGTCTGCAAAATTTCAGGTCAATCGGAGTTGTTTTGGATAGTTTCGGCATCATTGGTGGATTTTAGAAATTTCAAAGTTCTTAGGCTTGAATCAGATGTAGTTTTGGTATTTTGATGTTAGTTTTGGTGTTTTGAGAGTGCAACTAAGCTTGAATGATGTTATGTGACGTGTTAGTATGTTTGGTTGGGGTCCTGAGGGGCTCGGGATTGAACTCGGGTGCTTAACAGAGGTTTGGGATTGGAAATAGCAGCAATACAACTGCTGGTGTAACCGCACCTGCGGAAGTTTGACCGCAGGTGCGGGCCCGCAGGAGAGTGCAGTAGGTCGCAGGTGCGAGTAAGCGGGTCGCAGGTGCGGAAACCCTGGGCAAAAATATAAATTAGACCTTCCGCGACCCTAACATATTTATACACCATTGTTGTACGGAAGAGAGCTTTTGAGGCGATTTTTGAAGGGGAAAATCAGTGTTCTTCATAGAGGTAAGTATTTTCATCATTAAAACTCAATTATGGGTGATTATAGAACATAATCTCAGTATTACTTCATGAAAATCAGTAGAAAAAGGTGGGTTTAGGGCTTGAGATTATGAGACATTTACGGATTGATTTGAGGGGTCAAACGAACTCCGATTTCAGTGTTCTTTATATGTACGGACTCGTGAGATGATGAAGAACAGTTTTGTATAAGAATTTCTGAGTTTTGGGATTCAGGCCTGGGGTTCGGGTTTTGACCAAATTCAGGTTTTTGAGCTAAATTTGGTACTTTTCGATTGCAATTTATTCCTTAAGCATAAATTGATGATAAAAATCTGAACTTGGTGGATTTGGAGCCTCCGAAAGTTGATACGAGAGGAAAGCATGTTATGGAATAGTTTCCGGGCTAGTTTTGAGGTAAGTAATGTCTTTAAATCCTGTCCTGAGGGTATAAATCCCAGACTATGCACCTTTCACGGGTTTTCAAATGTAAAGGTTGAAACTTTGGAAATATCTTCCTATTTAGGCGACTATTGAGTTGCTAAACCGACTTTTAAGCCTATGCTTAATTGGTATTATTTTATTATGATATGAATTAGGCTGTAAGCCGTGTTTGGGGCCTAGTGCCGATCTGTTTTCCCTTTGGGGGTTGTGTTTACTATATTTTCCTCATGGATATGTTATGATTTTTCACTCAGTCTTTCCCTGATAAATTGTTTTGACACTTAGAGTATTTGATACTATTTATTGAAAAATAAAACACTGTTTTGGGGTCGAGAACCCGGTATGTTTATGGCTTAAGGGCAAATTGAGAGTGTCTGACTGAGTGAGGCTTTCAGGCCTATATTGTGAGGAGGCTTTCAAGCCTTATATGAGGGAGGCTTTCACGCCTATATTGTGATGAGGCTTTCAGGCCTTATATGAGGGAGGATTTTATGTCTTATGTTGTTATAACGCTTGGGTTGTAGGAGCCCCTCCTGAGTCTGTACACACCCCCAATGAGCGCAGGTACCTATTGAGTGATGAATTACCGCGGGGCTGATACTGAGTGATGATTGATACAGAGTGATGATTATTTCCCGCGAGGTTTTTACTGAGTGATTGAGAGAATGCCCGAGGGGAAACTGTTACGAGAAATGATTTTAGCGCGAGGGGCAGATTTATGATGATTTTTCTAAGTTTTCGAACTATGATTTACTTCGTTTTCAAACTGATTTTTACTGAGATATACTGATATTACACTTGTTTCAAAGGATTTCTGGAAACTGATTTCGAACTTATGTATTTGACAAATACTACCTGGTGACTGGGTGTTTTACTGGCTTTTGTGAAATTGTGTATCTGTACTGTGTGTTCTATAATTCTCAGACTGTGATTTATTTTCATTACTACTGAGTTAGCATACTCATAAAGACTCCATGTGCCTCTGTGCACAAATTCAGGTGACGATCCGGAGCAGTAGCTATTTTTTCTCTTAGTATCAGTTCACGGGATTTCGAGGTAGCTGCCCATCGTCCACAACTTCTCCATATCCCTTCCTTATTTAGTTTTAGCAATTGATTTGGAGACGTATATTATAATATTAGTAGAGTTAGATTTATTTTATTCTTAGATGCTCATGACTATTGACTCCAGTCTTGGGAGGTTTTGTTTAGAGTTGTTAGACTATTATTGGGACGCTAAGACTTAATTACATTATTCTATGCTATGGTTGCTGCTTATTATTAAATTGTGAACTTTTATAATTGAACAAATACGTAGTAATGAGATGGTTGGCTAGCCTAGTTCCACGATAGGCGCCATCATGGCCTATTAGGATTTGTGGTCGTGACTAGAATATTCCTAAAATGTTGCTGGTTGAGCTTCTTAAGAGCCTTCTTTAGAATTTTTAGAACTATTTGGAACATGCTACAACCTTCTATTTGTTGTTCCCACACCTGTGTTACAATCCCCTTAAACTGGTGGGGGGGGGGGGGGGGGGTNGGGGGGGGGAGGGGGTTGTTAAGACCATACATTGCAGAATTTAAAAGCTCTATTTACCTTCAAACTAACATTAGCTTTTTTAAGTTTAAGTGGGAAATGATCACTGACTCCCTCTACAAGAAAATCATCCTGAACCACTGGTATGTTATCCAACCATTCTCTATTGACAAATGCCCAATCAATTTTGGAGAACACTCTATTTTATCTAAGATTGTCATTCCATGTGTACCTACACCCTCCACATGGTAACTATATGAGTCCACAAGCATCAATACAAGCTTGACAATCCACCACTTCTCCCATACTAACTGGAAGTCCTCCTATTCTGTCATCAACTTGCAATACTGAGTTAAAATCCCAGTAACCAGCCATGGTGTATTAATACCTCCACTAGTACTTTCTAGATGTTGCCACAGACTCTTCCTATAGTTCCTTAGTATTAAAAGCATACACAGTTGTCATATAGTACTCATTCTAAAGAACAACATTAGTAGCTAGACATGTAATGCTTTGGGCAGTTCCACTTATATATTTGACTTGATAGTAGTCAAGCCTCCATACTATAACCACTATAGTGGTGATCTAGATTAGTGAGGTGTTGCCATCCTCCAAACATACTATTTATTACTTTCTTCATATTTCCTTCCTTAACCTTAGTCTCTAGCAATCTTACTATACCAATATTTTCCTTGGTATAAAGGAATTTGGCCTCTTTTTGTTTTTTAGGAGCATTTAAGCCCCTACATTCCAGCTTAGCATGCTATCCATCTCCTTTTGGAGACAGAACAGTGCCTTCCCCATGTGATACCTGGCTATTCTGTGGTTGTGTGCTAGTACTGGCCTCTCCTAGAACACTGAAAGTGTTGTGCCTTGCTGGTGCCTGTTGTACTTGCTCCTTATTTGACTTCCTTGTATTGTGGGGATTACCCAGCCTTATGAGTTCATCTTTCCTCTTTCAGTTATTCTTTTTGGTGTCACATTCTCGACTCCTGATCTTGCATTCTCAATTACTGGTGTTGTTAAATTTTGATTTCTATTTGTCTGGCCTTTGTTTGTATCAGTTGCTTTTACTTCTTGCACAACATTCTGTTGCTTTGGGGGGTGGGGGGTGGGGTTGGTTGCTTCTTCCTCCTACATTCTTCCTCTGAATGACCATACTTGTGGCAATGATCTCATAGTAAAGGTTTCCAGTCATACTATATTATATGTTCTATAAGTGAAACTTTTTCATTCCTATAATATACCTTGTCTGGTAAGGGAGAACCAACATCAACCTCAATAAGGAGTCTAGCAAAATTGAGCCCAATCTTGTTTTCAGTGTTACTGTCAGCCATTAGAAGCTTACATATCATGCTCCCAATCTTGCTAAGCCCTTTAGGACCCCAATACTTGAAATCCAAACCAGGTAGTTTCACCCAAATGGGAACAGTATAGAGTTATACCCTAGTAAATTCCATATCCTGGTGCCATTCCTTAACAATGGAAGGTTTATTGTCAAAATAATATATCCCTCCCCCCAACACCTCAATTTTTCCAACTGCTCTATCAAATCTCACCGACACAATTCCATTTTTCAACATTGAGACCTTGTTGATGAGTGGCTGTGTTACCGACACAATCTCCCCCACTGTATTGGACTGAAGGAGCCCTTTCAGAGTCTGCACACACCCCCAGTGAGTGCAAGCACCTACTGAGTGCAAATGCCAAGTGCTGAGTGGCTGTGAGGAATGAGTGGTTGTGAGGAATGAGTGATTGTGAGGTTGGAGTGAATGGGAGGACTGAGTGATTGTTGCCCTGAGAGGCTGTACATGATTTCATTATCATTGCACATAGTTCACATATATCATTGTTTTGGAAAAACTTCCGAAATATATCTTTTATCTGGTTTTTACTTGAATTTGGCTTTTGTAACTAATTTTATGGAATCATGTCCATTTTCCCTGTTGAAACTACTGAAAATGAATTATAACTGTGTAACTCGTCACTATCTTTAAGTTCCTTATTTATTATTGTTACTTACTGAGTTGGTTGTACTCACGCTATACCCTGCACTTCGTATGTAGATCCAGGAGTTTCTGGATGCGGCGAGTGTTGATATTTCGCGTAGCTGACCGTTGGAGATATCAAGGTAGCTGTCTAGTGTTCTCAGTCCTTGTTTCTCCTTCCTTACTCTATCTTTCATTGTATTTGTATCCAAACTATTATAGTCGTTTCATTTATAGACTGACTATGTATAGATGCTCATGGCTTAGTGAGGCACCGATATTGGGAGCTATTTTTCCGCACTTGTGTTTTGTTGGGGTTTACCGTTTACCCCTGTTTATGAAAACTCTACTTATTTTAAATATCATGATTTTACTTTTTCTTTTAAATATTTGAAGTATTTTGGAAATGTCGGCTTGCCTAGTACCATCGATAGATGCCATCACGACGGGTTACGATTTGGGTCGTGACAAGTTTGTATCAGAGCCTAGGTTACATAGGTCTCACGAGTCATGAGCAGGTTTAGTAGAGTCTTGCGGATTGATACGGAGACGTCTGGACTTATCTTCGAGAGGCTGCCAAACCCTTAGGAAACTTCACATTCTTGAATTCTTGTTGTGTGAATCTGTTGATTCTGGTAACTAAACTTCTGTTGTTCTATTCTCTCACAGATGGTGAGGACACGTACTACGGGGCAGGATGGACAGCAACCAGTACCACCAATCAGGGTCACGAGAGGCTGAGGTTGCGGTAGAGGCCGCAGTAGGGGAAGAGGTACAGCTCGCACAACAACTAGGGCAGCACCTGCAGATCCACCAATTGCCCCAATTCAGGAGCAGGTTCCAGTTGTGGATGAGCCTGTGGGACCAGCTCAGGCACCACCTGTACCCATGGTGATTCCAGGCCTTTAGGAGGCCTTAGATCATATTCTAACCGAGTGCACCAGTCTTGCTCAGGCGGACTCTTTTTCGGCCGCAGCAACTACTTCTCAAGTCAGGGGCGGTGCTCATACTCTCGTCGCCCGCACACCAGAGCAGGTGGTACATGGACTCCAGACACCGGGGGAACTACCAACCCAGTCGTTTGTAGCTTCTCAAACCAATGTGGTTCCTGTTATGTATGATGACAAACTGTGGAGATTAGAGAGGTTTGGGAGACTCCAGCCTCCATCTTTTAGTGGTACAGAGGCGGAGGATGCCGAGGGTTTCTTGGACAAGTGTTAGAGGATTCTCCGTACAACAGGTATTTTGAAGACCAGTGGGGTCTCGTTCACTACTTTCCAGTTCTCTAGGGCTGCCTTCAGTTGTTGGGAGGCATATGAGAGGTGTAGGCTGATCGGCACATCACCCCTTACATGGCAGGAGTTCTCTGTTCTCTTCTTAGAAAAGTTCATGCCTCAGTTCTGCAGAGAGGAGCTGCGCAGGCAGTTTGAGCAGCTTCGTCAGGATGATATGTTTGTGATGCAGTACGAGATGAGATTTTCTGAGTTGGCTCGTCATGATATCTGGTTGGTTCCCACAGATAGGGAGAGAATCAGGAGGTTCATTGATGGCCTCACATTTCAGTTGCGATTGCATATGACTAGAGAGACAGTGTCTGGTGCTACTTTTGATGAGGTTGTCGACATTTCTTGTTAGATAGAGATGGTCCGCAACCAGGAGTGGGTTGAGAGGGAAGCCAAGAGGCCTCGTGGACAGGGTGGATTCAGCGGTGTTCCTTGTAGGGGTAAGTTCTACCACGACAGGGGTTATCCTTACAGACATGCTCAGACGGCTCGCCCAGTTCACCGTGGTGCATCATCTAGCCATAGTTTAGACAGTTATTAGCAGGGTCACTCATATCTTAGTGCCCTTCCAGCTTAGAGTTTGTCCTATGATCTATCGGGTCAGGGCTCGTCTATGCCAGGTCTTTCTAGTAGTTATTCGGTGCTCGGGGCTCCCTTTAGTCCCCAGCACCAGCACCAGGGCGCTATTTTGAGTACGGGGATTTTGGGGTATGTGTGGAGACAGTGTCCTCGTCGTCAGAGAGGTCCAACACAACAGAGGAGTCAGGCTGCGTCTTCTGCACCAGTTGCTACACCACCCGCTTAGCCAGCTCGGGATGGGGCCTAGTCAGCTAGAGTTCGCCTTAGAGGGGGAGGCCTATCAGGTGGAGGCCGGGCCTGATTCTATGCTCTTACCGCTAGACAAGATGCCATGGTTTTAGATGCAGTGATCAGATGTATTGTCTTAGTTTTCCACAGAGATGCTTCTGTATTATTTTACCCTGGTTCCACTTATTTATATGTGTCCTCATAATTTTCTCATTCTCTAGATATGCCCCGTGAGTCTTTAGTTTCATCTGTTTATGTATCTACTGGGCGATACTATTATTGTCGAATGTGTATATTGATCGTGTGTGGTGATTATTGGGAGTCTAGAGACTAGAGTGGATCTCATATTCCTTAGTATGGTCGATTTTGATGTGATCTTGGGTATGGATTGGTTGTCCCCATGTCATGTTGTTCTACATTGTCACACTAAGACCGTGACGTTGGCGATGATGGGGTTATCGAGAGTTGAGTAGAGTTGAGCGGTTATATAGACTACGTTCCCAGCAGAGTAATTTCATACTTGAAGGCTCAGCGGATGGTTAAGAAGGGTTTTCTATCTCATTTGGCCTTTGCTAGGGATGTTAGTGCAGAGACCCCTACTATTGATTCTGTTCCGGTGGTGCGAGATTTTCTGGATGTGTTTCCTGCAGACATGTCGGGCATGCCGCATGATAGGGATATTTACTTTTGTATTGACTTGGTGCCGGGTACTCAGCCTATTTATATTCCACCATATCATATGGAACCGGCTGAGTTGAAGGAATTGAAGGAGTAACTTCAGGAACTCCTTGATAAGGGGTTTATTAGGCCTAGTGTGTCACCTTGGGGTGCACCTATCTTGTTTGTGAAGAAAAAGGATAGTACTATGAGAATGTGCATTGATTATAGGAAATTGGACAAAGTCACAATCAAGAACAAGTATCCTTTGACGCGTATATGATGATCTATTTGACCAGCTTCTGGGAGCAAGGGTGTTCTACAAGATTTATTTGAGGTCAGGGTATCACCAGTTGAAGATTTGGGACTCGGATATTCTTAAGACAGCTTTCAGGACCTGTTATGGTCATTATGAGTTCCTTGTGATGTGTTTTGGGCTGACCAACACCCTAACAACGTTCATGCATCTGATGAACAATGTATTTCAGCATTACCTTGACTCGTTTGTTATTGTATTCATTGATGATATCCCGGTGTACTCTCGTAGCCAGGAGGAGCATGCCCAACATCTGAGGATTGTGTTTCAGCGATTGACAGAGGAGAAGCTTTATGCAAATTTCTCCAAGTGTGAGTTTTGTCTTAGTTCAGTGGCGTTCTTGGGGCACGTGGTGTCCAGTGAGGGTATTCAGGTGGATCTGAAGAAGATAGAGGTGGTTCAGAGTTGGCCCAGACTGTCCTTAGCCATGGAGATTCAGAGCTTTCTTGGCTTGGCTGGTTATTACCGTTGCTTCGTGCAGGGATTTTTGTCTACTGCATCACCCTTGACCAAATTTACCCAAAAGGGTACCCCTTTCAGGTGGTCGGATGAGTGCGATAAGAGCTTTCAGAAGCTCAAGACTGCTTTGATCACAATTCTAGTTCTATTTCTACCATGAGCTTCTGGTTCTTATACGGTGTATTGTGATGCTTCTCGGATCGGTATCGGGTGTGTTTTAATTCAAGAGGGTAGAGTGATTTCTTATGCTTCACGCCAGTTGAAGCCCCATGAGAAGAACTACCATGTTTATGACTTAGAGTTGGCTGCCATTCTTCATGCGTTGAAGGTTTGGAGGCACTACCTCTATGGTGTGCCTTTTGAGGTATTTACAGATCATCGGAGCCTCCAGCACTTTTTCAAACAAAAGGATCTCAATTTGAGGAAGTGGAGATGGTTGGAGCTGCTAAAGGACTATGACATCATTATTCTGTATCATCTAGGGAAGGCCAATATGGTGGCCGATGCCTTGAGTAGGAAGGCAGTGAGTATGGGTAGTCTTGCTTTTTTCCCATTAGAGATAGACCTTTTGCAGTTGATGTTCAGGCGTTGGCCAACCGGTTCGTGAGATTGGATATTTCGGAGCCAGTCGGGTTCTTGCTTGTGTAGTTTCTCGGCCTTCCTTATTTGATCGCATCAAAGAGCACCAATATGATGATCCTCATTTTCTTGTCCTTAAGGACAGGGTTCGGCATGGTGATGCCTGGGATGTGACTATTGGGGATGATGGGGTATTAATGATGTAGGGTCGGATTTGTGTGCCCAATGTGGATGGGCTATGTGAGTTTATTCTTGAGCAGGCCCACAATTCGCGGTATTCCATTCATCCGGGTGCCGCGAAGATGTATCAGGACTTGAGGAAACACTATTAGTGGAGTAGGATGAAGAAGTACATAGTGGGGTTTGTAGCTTGGTGCCTTAACTGTCAGTAGGTGAAGTATGAGAATTATAGACCGGGCGGCTTGCTTCAGAGGATCGAGATTCCAGAGTAGAAGTGGGAGCGAATCACCATGGATTTCGTAGTTGGGCTCCCACGGACTTTGAGGAAGTTCGATGCTATTTGGGTGATTGTAGATCAGCTTGCCAAGTCCGTGCACTTCATTCCAGTGGGTACTACTTATTCTTCATAGCGGCTGGCTGAGATTTACATTAGAGTGATTTTTTGCCTTCACAGCATGCCGGTTTCCATCATTTCAGATAGAGGCACATAGTTCACATTGTTATTTTGGAGAGCCGTGTAGCGAGGGTTGGGCACTCAGGTGGAGTTGAGTATATCATTTCACCTCACACGGTCAGTCCAAGCGCACTATTTAGATATTGAAGGATATGCTACATGCGTGTGTCATTGATTTTGGGGGTTCTTGGGACCGATTTCTGACACTCGCGGAGTTTCCTTACAACAACAGTTGTCAGTCGAGAATCCATATGGACCGATATGAGGCTTTGTATGGGAGGCAGTGTAGATCTCTGGTGGGTTGGTTTGAGCCCGGTGAGGCTAGGCATTTTGGTATAAACTTGGTTCAGGATGCATTGGACAAGGTTAAATTGATTCAGGAGCGGCTTTGCACACCGCAGTCTAGACAGAAAAGCTATGCCGACATGAAGGTCTGTGATGTGTCTCTCATGGTTGGGGAGAAGGTTCTGCTGAAGGTTTCACCCATGAAGGGTGTTATGCGGTTCGAGAAGAAGGGAAGTTGAGCCCTCGGTTCATTGGTCCGTTTGAGGTACTTCAAAGGATTAGGGAGGTGTATTACAAGCTTGCCTTTCCACCTAGCTTATAGAGTGTGCATCCAATATTTCATGTTTCTATGCTCCGAAAGTATGTTGGTGACCCGTCTCATGTTTTGGATTTCAACACGGTTCAGTTGGATGGTGATTTGACTTATGATGTGGAGCCGGTGGCTATTCTGGTCGGCAGGTTCGGAAGTATAGGTCAAAGGATATAGCTTCAGTAAAGGTGCAGTTGAGAGGTCAGTCGGTTGAGGAGGCTACTTGGGAGACCGAGCGGGAGATGCGGAGCAGATATCCGCACCTATTTGACACTCCAAGTATGTTTCTAGACCCGTTCGAAGACGATCATTTATTTAAGAGGGGGAGGATGTAAAGACTCGGCTGGTCGTTTCGAGAGTTTTAGCCCCGTTCCCCCTTTTTTCAGCTCATTTTTTGCTTCACTGTTGTTCTATGACTTATTGGGTTAGTTGGTTCTGGTACGAAGAGAATTCAGAGTGAATTGAGACACTTAGTCTCTTAATTGAAAGCTTAAGTTGAAAAGGCCACCGGATGTCGACTTATGTATAAACAACCTCGGATTTGAATTTTCATGCTTTTGTTAGCCCCGTTGGATGATTTTGGATTTAGGAGCGTGTCTAGATTGTGATTTGGAGGTCCGTAGTAGAATTAGGCTTGATATGGAGAAAGTTGGAATTTTAGAAAGATTGACCGGGAGTGAACTATTTGATATCGGGGCCGGTTTGGATTTTCGGAAGTTGGAGTAGGTTCGTGGTGTCATTTATGACTTGTGTGCAAAATTTGAGGTCAATTGGATGTGATATGATAGGTTTCGGCGTCGTTTATAGAATTTGGGAATTTCAAAGTTCATTAGGCTTGAATCCGTGTGTAATTCGTATTTTTGATGTTGTTTTAGGTGATTTGAGGGTTCGACTAAGTTCTTATCGTGATTTAGGACTTGTTGGTATGTTTGGTTGAGGTATCAGGGGCCTCGGGTTGATTTCAGGTGGTTAACGGACTTGGAATTTGATTTGAGAAGTTGCTCAAGTCTGTGTGCTGCTTGTGTGATCACACATGCGGAGAGGGAATCGCAGATGCGAGCCCGCAGGTGAGGGTAAAAGTCCGCAGGTGCGGAGATGGAGGAGAGAAGGAATAGGAGCATAGTGTGAAGTTTTTTCGCACTTGCGAGCCCGCAGAAGCGGGAAGAAAAGCCGTAGAAGCAAGTAAGGACCAGGAGGAACAGGGGTCGCAGGTGCGAAGGATTTCCCGCACCTTCGAAGGCGTAGATGTAGACAGGGAGTCGCAGAAGTGGAGCCAGTGAGGGTTAAGTGATTTTCGCAGAAGTAGAAGTTTCACCGCAGAAGCAGGACTATAGAAGCAGATTTTTGGCCTCAAGTGCGGAAGACCTAGGCAGAACATATAAATACGAAATTATGAGATTTTTCACCATTTCCATCATTTTGAGCTCGGACTTTGGAGGGTTTTGAAGAGAATATTGAGTTAAGCTCCTTGTGTTCGTTTTTCTTCAATAATGATGTTTCCCCACCGATTTTCCACCTAGTTGGTGTGTTTTGAGGTGAAATTTGGGGGTTTGAGGCTAGGAATTTGGAGAGTGAATTTCGGGGATTTGAATGACCATTTGGTGTCGAATTTTGATAAATTTGGCATGGTTAGACTCGGAGTGAATTGGCTTTCGTGTTTTGTGACTTTTTTGAATTTTGAGATGTGGGCCCGGGGGCCGGGTTTGAGCTAATTTCGAATTTTGGCATAATTCGTATTTTTCTTATAGAACTGATTCCTTTAGCTCTCATTGATTGTATTATACTGCTTGTGGCTAGATTCGAGATGTTTGGAGGCCAATTCGCGAGGCAAAGGCATTTTGGAGTAGAGTTTTGCTTGGATTTAGGTAAATAACAGTTTTAAAGCTGTTCTTGTTGGTATGGAACCCCGAATTTTGTATTATATGATTGTTTTGGAGATGACACACATGCTAGGTGACGGGCGTGTGGGTGTGCACCATGGGAATTGGGACTTGGCCCATTCCGTGAAACTGAAAAGTTGAATAAACTTGTTGTTAGTTATATGCTCTTCATGTGTTATAGAAATTTGACCGTGAATCATGTTATAGACCATGTTTAGGTTATGTGTGGGTACTGCTGGGACCCACAGAGACTGTGTTACAGGTCGAATTACCTGCTAAATGCTATTTATACTCAGTCTCAATTTTATTCGCATATCATATATCAGTCTCTATTATTCTTGTCGATATATCATATTATTGCTGTTTGGGTTATTTTTCCTGATTTCTGATTGGTTGACTAAGTGAGGCCGAGGGCCTGATTGTGAGGATATTTATGGGATTGGGCTGAACGCCGCAACATGTTTTATTGATTTATTCCATGATTGGCTTGATATAGTGCTTGGGCTGAAGGAGCCCCTCCGGAGTCTGTACACACCCCAGTGAGTGCAGGCACCTACTAAGTGCGAGTGCCCAGTGGCAAGTGTTGAGTGACTGTAAGGAATGAGTGATTGTGAGGTTGGAGTGAATGGGAGAACTGAGTGATTGTTGCCCTGAGAGCCTTTACATGATTTCGTTGTTGTAGCACATAGTTTCCATATATCATTGTTTGGGAAAAACTTCTAAAAGATACCTTTATCTGTTTTTTACTTGAATTTGGCTTTTGTAACTGATTTGATGGAAGTACGTCTATTTTCCCTGTTTAGACTACTGAAAGTGAATTATAACTGTGTAGCTCGTCACTATCTTTCAGTTCCTTATTTATTATTGTTACTTACTGAGTTGGTTGTACTCACGCTACACCCTGCACTTCGTGTGCAGATCCAGAAGTTTTTGGATGCGGGGAGTGTTGATATTTCGCGTAGCTGACCTTTGGAGATATCGAGGTAGCTGTCTAGAGTTCGTAGTCCTTCTTTCTCCTTCCTTACTCTATCTTTCGTTGTATTTGGATCCAACTTGTAATAGTCGTTTTGGCATGTTATTGTAAATAGAAACGTCTTTTTGCTCAAGTTTTTTTGAGTCTTTCTTTCGTTTGAATATTCATGCAAGCCTTTGCATTTTCTTCCTTTGCTTAAGAGTTTTGCGCAAGTTTTTCTGTTTGCGTCTTATTATGTAAAGCCTTGGGTGTATTTTCCCCGAAAGCATTTTGATTCCGGGCAGAAATTCTTCTGAAACCAATCTTTTAACGTGAGTGTTTTTATAAGAGAGGCCCCTCTTATATTTACGGCCTCTTAAAGAGGACGTCTCCTGTTCATTACGACACTAGCATTTTGAAGTACTTGTTTAACTTTCAAATGACAAAGTTAATTCATCGTTCAGACAAGAAATAGGATAAAAACAAAAAGGATTTCATTTTATTTTATTCCTTCTATTTTTAAAAATTACGTAAGCATTTGCAATGCTGAAAGAAATTGCCATTAGTTATGGCTAATTTGTACTACTTATTTCTACGGGACTGTCAGTTCCTGGTCCCGATGATACAATTATTTTTCCGATTTTTTGTTCCCGGTTGATGTGGATTGTCATTGAATCTTCATATCATCCCCCCAGTGTTCGAATGTGATCAATGTGCATTTGAACACTGGAAGTCTTGTATCTTCGAGGAGTCCACCAATGAATTACTAGATAATCCTTAACTTGGGTACTTACTTCTCCTTAGGAGTTTATGCTATCGAGCGAAAAACTATCAACAATCCTCTGGTGGTTTGAGCTCGTGAACGGTCGGCTAACCCTTGCCAAATAGCAAACTTAACTTTCCAATGGGAATTGGCTATAGAGCAAATGATTATCTAACCGTCTCTGAGTGGATCTTTGCTTGTGTGCCTTGATATTAAAGGTCTTATTGTTGTTGTCTTAGTAGTATGCTTTCTATTGCTTGTGAAAATAGATGATTTCATTTCTCCATCCCCAAACCAAATTAGTCACATTTACCTCATAGTAACCATCTGCATCCAGGACTGAGTTCATAAGTTGTACTACCATCCTGGATTCTTCTCCCTTGATTCCCGTCAATGATCCAAGGTTAGCCAATGCGCCTGCTTCTGCGTTAGTTTCCCACGGGATATGAGTAAATTGACCACTTCCGAAATCGCACCAATAGATCCTGTACCTTTACCATGTATTGTTGCATGCGCTCCTCTTTGGTTTCGAAGATCCCGTAGACCTGATTTACCACCAGTTTTGAGCGTATTTGATTTCGATGACCTCGGAGTCCAGTCCCCGATCCAATTCAAGCCTTTTAATTAAAGCTTCATACTCTGCTTCATTGTTAGTTAAAGGGATTATTCTAATATCTTGCCTTAGGGTTTCCCCTGAAGGCGTGATTAAAACTATACCAAGTCCGGACCCTTTTATGTTGGAAGCTCTGTCCGTAAATAAGGTCCAAACCCCGGATGTTGATTTCGACACCATTAATTCCTCCTTGGTTGCTAGAGGCAGTAATTCTGGAATAAAATCGGCCACGAAGTCAGCCAAGACTTGTGACTTAATTGCAGTCCTTGGTTTATATTCTATGTCGAACTCACTCATTTTGACGGCCCATTTGCCAATCTACCCGAGAGCTCGGGTTTATGGAGGATGTTCTACAAAGTGAAAGTGGTCACCACGGCTATTAGGTGGCATTTGGAAGTAAGGCCCCAACTTCCGAGTAGCAACTACGAGAGCTAAGGCCAGTTTCCCCAAATGTGGGTGACGCGTTTCTGTTCCCGTTAAAATCTTACTAACATAAAAAGTGGGAGATTGCGTACCTTCATCCTCACTGAATAAAAGTGCACTTACCGCGACTTCCGATACTGCGAGGTAGACTAACAACGTTTCACCTTATTTTGGTTTTGAAAGCAATGGAGGGCTTGACAAGTACATTTTCAAATCCCTCAAAGCCTGCTGGAACTCCATGGTCCATTCAAAATTATTTTTCTTTTTGAACAGTGCGAAGATATGGTGACATTTTTCTGATGACCGTGTAATGAACCTGCTCTAAGCTGCCAATCTTCCCGTGAGCCTTTAGACTTCCTTCACGTTTGACAGTTGGTCCGGTATGTCTTTTATGGCCTTAATATTATCGGGGTTTACCTCAATTCCCCTTTGCGATACCAGAAATCCCAGAAACTTACCAGAGATGACCCCGAACACGCATTTCTCGGGGTTAAGTTTCATATTATGCTTCCTTAGGATGTCAAAAGTTTCTTGCAAATGTTTAAGATGATCACCTGCATTCAAAGACTTAACGAGCATATCATCTATATAAATTTCCATAGTTTTTACTATTTGATTTTCAAACATCCTGTTCACGAGCCGTTGATAAGTGGATCTGTATTTTTCAACCCGAAGGGCATTACATTGTAGCAATATGTAGCGAAATTCGTTATAAAAAAAGTCTTTTCCTGATCCTCTAGGTTTATCTTAATTTTATTGTACTCGGAATAAGCATCGAGGAAACTCATTAACTTGTGCCCGGCCGTGGAATCAATCATTTGATCGATCTTTGGCAGTGTTAACGAGTCCTTCGGGCATGCCTTAGTAAGATCTTTATAATTTACACACATGCAAAATTTATTTTTCGTCTTAAGAACTACTACTACATTGGCTAACCAATATGATATTTTGCCTCTAGGATAGAACCAATATTAAGTAAGTGGGTTACCTTTTCTTTGATGAATTTATTCCTGGCTTCGGCAATATTCCTGACAGACCGCATATATCATGTTGCGGCCGTACATCTAATTCTATGTCATTAGAGAGTTGTCATATTTTGGGTTTCTGATTTCCAAAAGCAAATGAATTTGTGCGGACCGCAATACACGTTTTGCGACCACAAACAAAATTGTGTGGTCCACAAAGCCTCATCTAGCAGACCGCAGACCCTTATCCTGCAAGCATGTTTAAACTATGAATCTCACTGTGTTTCTTGGTGTATACTTGCATATATCCTTGTAAGTTTGAACATTGAATTGCAACTAACAATTTCCATCGCTTGATACATATAATGGTTCGATCTAGAAGCAGAGGCGACACTTCTAAAGGGAGTGGTAAACATTCTAGGGGTCGAGGCAAGAGTGCCTTACCACTTGGCCAACAAAGGATAGTAAAAAAGAAAGTTACAACCGGTAGAGGGAGACGTAGAGATCTCAACGAGGCGAGCTCGTATGTCCTGTCTAGGGAAGCATTAGAGGGAAACTCAGCCTCTGCTCAAGAGCAGTCGGCCGCACAGTCAAGGTCGCAAGGGAGATACCAACTCAGGGAAGAGTCATCCTCATCTCATAGCACTTCCAAGGGAAAATGCTAGTCAGGCTTTTGAGCTATCATTTACACATGTTCCTGAGTCACAAGATACACCAGTTGAAAATATCCCCGATGATGGCAGATGGGGAGATGCTACAACTGCCGGCCTTGAAAGGTCGAAGAAGAAAGAATTCAGGGAGGAGTGTTTTGTCAGCTTGACCACCTTCACCAACTTTCATACATGGTGTCCAGTGAGGTTGCTTACTCCAGAGAGAAAGTTTCAGTTGAGAGATTTGGAGAGGTAAAACCTAGCAGGTTGAGACAATTCAAGGAACCGCAAGGGGTGGATGTGGTTCATCTAGAATATCGTGGATGCCAAAGAATACATTGTCCGTGAATTCTATGCCAATGTGGTGCTTATCAAAAAAGGGACAAAGGTCACCAAAGTGCGTAACCTCAAAGTGAGATTTGATCAGCATATACTCAACACATGCTTGGGATTAGAAGATGTTGAGCGCAAGGAATATTTGGAGAAGTTTGAAATGGGATATGCAGCTCGACCTTGGTTAGCAGAGATTCTAGCTGCACCAGGGCCACCACCACCATCAGTTTCCACTTGGGTTCCTATCCACAGTAGCACACTGAGTTTTGAGGCGAAGGGGTGGCAAACCTTTGTCTGAAGCAGACTGGGCTCGTTCCAGAATGAGACTGACCTTCCGATTCCTAGGGCAGTGTTGGTTGCTTATGTTATGATCGGGTACCCTATCAATGTGGGGGCCATGATGTCGGCCAACATCTCAATGATTGATCGTCAAGATGACTCGTCCTATCTGTATACTAACACTATCACAGAATACCCCATAGAATCAAGGGTAGAGCCGAGGGATTATGACACAAAGGTGAAGCCGAAGAAGCCTTTATTTGTATTCACTGATGGATGCGAACAATCCAAAGAAGAAAATTTATCGTCCTACCACTATGGGCCATTCTGATGAGCCAGCTATGATAGCTGCTGAGGCAGTTGTTGTTCCATCCACTTCGGCCGAGCCTTCCTCTAGTGCCACAGTTATTCCTCCGCCATCATCCACATCCCTTTCTGCGGCTCTTGCCACAACTTCTACTTTGGCTTTGAAGTCGGTGCCCATGCCTACTGTCCCACTTTCTACGCTGCGAGACTCCCACAAATTGGTGAGCCTCAACAACTGGATGCATACAACAACTGCAAAGATGTCTGGCTTATCCAATATTTTTTCAGAATAGTCTATTTCTCAGGCACCTCAGATTCCCTGACAGTTGAGGAGACATTGAAGAATATTCTAGAGAACCAGAACACTATTATGGCCACCTTGGTACAGCATGGGTCAATGATCGAAGAGCTAGGAAAAGAAGTAAAGAAGATGAGGAAGTCCTAGGCCAGCAAGAAGTCATTGGACAAGCTTCGGAGACAGTGACCAAGCTTGTTGCAGCTGGAGATCTCCCCTTTGACATGTTGATTGACCCACACCATTCAGGCCCAGATCCTACAGTACCGGCAACACCGGTGGCACCAGCTGGCCATTATGAGGAGCCTAACTTTGCCGTTGACACTGCCGAGGCAGTGCGTCAGATGTTCACCAACCCAGCCACAACCAGAGTTGAAGATGATGAGATTCAGTTGGATGAGACTGAGGGCGGTGACATTGTTGGGGACACAGAGATGTCTAAGGAGCCATATGGAGTTTTCTTCACTTTCCCCCTCTTTTATTCTTATTTTGTTAAGCATTGGGGATAATGCTTATCTTTATTCGGGGGGGGGGGAGTTTATTGATCATATTTGGTACATTCTGAGAAATTTGTCCTATAATAACTTGATACTATTTTCTTTAATCTTATTGTGTATATACTCTCTCTCTTTCTTTAATTATATATATTTAGTAGTTTTTGTTTATTAGCTTCTTTATTTTTGTTTCTTTGTTAGTTCTTAGTTTGATTTAGTAGCTTCTTTGTTTGATTTAGTAGCATCTTTTTATTATTTAGTATATAATAAGTTTTCGATTTTCTTAATGCGATGATTCTTTCCAAAGGTAGTTGTTGTGTCAACCGGGTGACTCGTCCCAATGATGGATGGCGTAACAACCTTCTTAAGGGAATGAGTCCATTTTATGTGTTTAGGTAATAATAGTAGTAGTAACGAATAAAAAGACCTAATTAAGTCATGCTCAAAGAGTCAAACATGCTTCAATTGGTACCAACACACTTAATTACGTGCTTATGGTTAAAAACAAGGTTTCTGAAAGAAATAGCTCTAGTTAGTGGCATTGTGACCCTTGTGTTGACTTCGGTAATCATCGAGTGATTTAATTGGACCATAGTATTTTTAAACTTGAATATGGTCCTTGTGGGCCCTTGACTCTATCCACTTTAACAATCCAATTGCGTGAGGGGTGAGATAAATTGTTGCTAGTCCAAGTATCCGTGCGAAGGGTATAGAACTTGCTCTGAATGTGTTTCAAGGCGAAATCCTAAGTTTGCTTGGTTTGAAAAGTGATTGTAGGCCCTCCTTGGCTTGTTTGGGTTTTCTATTTCCAACCAATGTCATTATCCCTAGTAAACCCCTTTGAGTCTTTAGCCTTTCTCATTTGATAACTATCTTACAAGCCTTTACTCGTTTTGTCGTGACCCTCTCTTGGCACCCGAGCCTTCCTTAACACTCTTGTGAAATAAATGGTAAAAAACATAAGTTTGGGGGAGAGACGAGGAGCTTGAAAAAGGTATCAAGGCACAAAAATAGAAAAGAAATGATGAGAAGGAAAGGAAACAAAAGAAAAGAAAGGAAATGAAAAATTGAGTGCTTAAAGAAAGGTTTAACCATCACCCATACTGTATCCAACCCTAATCCAAATGCCTTCATTACATACCGAAAGAAGTCCTACTTGAGTTCAAGTCGAGTGAGCTTACAATAGTGGTGATCTACATGAGGGGAAAGCCTATGGTACTTGAAGCCGTACTTGCGACATTCTCTTGAGAGAGATGAGTGAACCTTTCATAAATCTTTGGATTGAGTGCTAAAATTCTTAAGTGAGCTAGGCAAATAGAAAGTAGAGGAGGAAGAATTTGGAGTCCACCATGACCTACATGATATAGCAAGAGTCCTTGAACTAAAGTCAATTCTTGAAGCTCAAATATCACATTAGAACTATATGTGCATGAATGTTTAATTTATCGCCTTGTTGATAATACATGAATAGTGTGGGTAATTGGGTCCCAACTGATGTGTGGATGACTCACCTTTGACTCGCTAAAATGACCCTTAACTTTTGGGGTGGAAACTAATTTATTTGCTTCAGGACAAGAAAAGACTTAAGTTTGGGGGAATTGATAAGTGGGGATTTTGACTGCTTATTAGCGCCCTTTTTAGCTTTTGTTTTAGTCCAAAAGCATTGAATTGTGTTGCCGAAACAAATGAAATTGTGCAAAATTGCAGGATGCTGGAAATTTGGTCTTCCGAGATGAAATCTAACTCAAAAAGGAGTGTTCCAAATCACAAGGCAATAAAGGGCGCAGAAGCACAAATGTGCGGTCCACAGAAAGACCATAGAAGAAATTGCGGACCGCAAAATTCATCTTCGACCGCAAACCAAGGGGAAAAGTTCAGTAGAACTTTGCAAAAAGTACGGACTGCACATGAATTGTGAAGACGCAAAACTGGGCTAAGAGTCGTAGATCAGAGAGTATGCAAAAAGACCAAGTCCAGGAACCTCTGTGAATTGTGGACCGCACAGGAATTGTGCGGCCGCAGAAGAGTTGTGTGGCGGATGCAACCCACAAATGTGCGGCCACAGAAGATTGCCTCACGACCGTAGTTCAGAAATGTGCGGCCGCAAAACTCCACTTCCTGTCAGATGAAGAAACCTGCGGACCCCACATGGAATTGTGTGGCCGCAAAACCTCCCGAGGGGCATTTTTTCCGATATTTCCAGCCTTTTATAAATAGACGAGTTTCACAAAATTAGGTCAGTTTTTAACATCTAAAGTTGTTGTAGCCATTTTTCTTTACTACTTTAGGACGTTTTACATCACTTTGGTGTATTTACATTAGATTTAATCATTTTAAGCTTCCATTACGAGTTTAATTAGTTTTTCTTCCTTATTTTCTTCAAATCCCATTATGAGTTGCTAGAATTTTACTAGGGTTGTGACCTAACCCTAGTGTTTAAACTTTATGGGTATCTAATTTAGTGCGTGTTTATGATTGGGTGTTGAATATTTAGCTTAGTTCATGCTTTAATTGTACAATTAATGGTTGCAAACATTAATCCATGCCTATTTGACTTAGTCTCTACTTGAGAAAGAAGGACAATGTCTAGGATAACTTAGTTAACAAGGAATTGGGTATATTGAGAGATTGATTAACCCAATTAAAGGGTTCAACCTAGAAATAGTAATAACCCGACTTGACCTCTTATCAACTGTTTTGGGTGATACCCATTTGGTCTTGAGAAAGCCAAATTAGGAAAAATCGCTCTCCGACCGAGAGATATTGAGTGGGTAATGTAGAGTTGAGAGCTATAATACACCCCAATCAATAAAATAAGCATTAACGTCTTTATCCCATTAGGCAAACACCTAGGTTATGGTCAAAACCCAAGGTTTTTTACCCATTTGGAAAAACCTTAAAAACAATTATCTCAAGACTAATTTATTTATCTTGCAATCATTAGATTAACAATAGAAATAGAAAGAAAATCCTTTTTGTGGAAGTGCGATCTAGATAAGCTAATTTCTCATTTGAATTATATACTCCTAACTCCTAGTGGATTTGACCCAATTTCTAGTTGGGTATTTATTATTGCACATGACTGTTTCATATCTCTATTGAGGTGTGCTTTGGACGTGATCACTTACCGGAGGTATGATGGGATCCAAACTTAACTTGTGTACGGCTACCTCTATCGGGATACCTGCCATATTCTCATGCGACCATGCAAAAAAATCCGCATTAGATTTAAGGAATTTAATAAAGTCAGACCTGAGCTCTGGTTGGTCACCCCTTATCTGCTTAATTCTTTAGGGTGTTGGAAACTTCAGCAATTGATGATATGTTGATGGTACATCTTTCATCTCGTTCAACCATGGACTTCCTAGAATGACGTTATATCCCATATCATCATCTACCACTTCGAAGA
The DNA here is from genome assembly GCA_005239505.1 of Nicotiana paniculata. Taxonomy (NCBI): domain Eukaryota; kingdom Viridiplantae; phylum Streptophyta; class Magnoliopsida; order Solanales; family Solanaceae; genus Nicotiana; species Nicotiana paniculata. The sequence continues at coordinate 96,447 of ML359552.1, forward strand.
GAGTTGTTTTCATTACTAATTCGACGTTTGTGAGTAATAAAATTTCTCCTCGTTTGTCATGCTCGCGAGGTTGAATCTGGCGAGGAGCTTTGTGACTGGAATAATGCTTCCGATGAGTTTAGCTTGCTCTTTTGCTCTCCATTGTATGATATTAGCCGAACTTCCTGGATCCACTAGAACACGTTTAATCTTAAAATCTAGCACAATTAAAGAAATTACCAGTGCGTCATTGCGTGTTAGCAGCAATCCGTTTGTGTCCTCCTCTGTAAAAGTAATATCGTCTTCCCGGAGCCTTTTGCTATGAGTTATTGATACTTTCATCTTTTTCGACGCCGAAAAGGTGACCCCATTGATCTCGTTTCCTCCGAAGATCATATTGATCGTTCGGTGCATGGATATTCTCCGTATTTAGAGGGTTCCACATTGTCCCGATTACAACCATAATTGTTCTTAGCTTGGTCACTCAAGAATTCTCTGATGTGACTATTCTTCAATAATGTTGCCACTTCTTCCCTGAGGTGTCAGCAGTCCCCTGTCCGGTGGCCATTCATCCCATGGTATTCACACCATAAGTTGGGATCCCTCTAGCTGGGATTAGATCTCATTGGTTTCGAGAACCGTGCTTCTTTGATGTTTCTCGTGGCTGACACCCACTCCACTATACTAACGTTGAAGTTATATTTTGATAACTTGGGGGGTAAGAAGGATCCCATGACCCTGACACTTCTTTATGCAGTGATCTATTATTCCGACCGCGATCAGTCCTTCTATTAACAGCGAACCTGTCCGCTATCCGTAAGCCTTTGCTACGACCTTTAGTCCGTTCGTAAGGCAAAATTCGGTCGCTCGAAGTCCGTCTGTCCATGTCGTCATTGTCTTTTGATTTTTCTCTATTCTTCTCCTGCCCATTGGCCGACGATGCTGATACCCGATTCTTCCCTCATATATTTATAATACCATATATGTTTAAAAACATCATTCCTGCATCATCACCAATATACGAGAATCATACAAGTATTTTCTATAATTTTTCATAATTTCTAAAAGTTTTAAAATTGATTTTCTTACATTTAAATTACTTGAATATGTATCGATTACCCTCTAAATTATTTTGTGGTGACTTAATCATCCGAATTTATTATTTTCATCCACATATATGTCTCATAATATTTAAATTTATTTCTATATAATTATATTTGTATTTTAAAGTTATTTATACAATTCTGCAATACTAGCCTATATTCTATACGTAATTGTATTTATTATATTATTTATATCATAATAGCTTTTCTTATATTATTAGAGAATCTTTTTCTTTTTTCGTTTCATCCGATTCATCTATTTCTTTGAATCGAAATAATACAATTAGATTTATTTTTGAAAGTTCGTTTTTCATATTTTTATAAATAGACTACTTTTGATCAGCCATTTTTTTGTTTCTTTTGAAACTCTTCGAAATAATTTTATTTTTCCTTTTAAAACTTTTAGAGTTATAAAATATTTCTTTTTGAATTTTCCAAAAAAAATTTCGAGTTCCTTAAAAATAGGCTAAAAAAAGGAAGGGCGTTTTCGGGGAGAACCAAAGGGAAGTTCAGTTTCCATTCCCCAATTAAAAAACAAAAATCATCTTTTTGTTTTTTCTTTTTTATTATCTCTCCACAGGAGGAGTACAGTTTAGATATATGCCAAGATTTCATACAAAAAGAAAATAATATATTGATCTGAATGCCATCTTTCAACCAGACAGAGTTCGAAAAGGTCAAATCTTTGATGATTCCATCATCTATGATTGAGTTGCGAAAACTTCTGGATAGGTATTTGTTATTTTACTGCACGAATAATAAATTTATTATTTATTAGTCATTTTTATAATTTATATTTTTAATAAATTTTATGTATTTAAACTATGTCCTAATTTTTGAGTTAATTTCGGATCCAATACACCAGCCCAAACCCCAAAACCTTAGCCCAAACCAGACAACCCCTAACCGGTCGCGACCCGCCTTACGATCTGCTCCTCTTCCCCTTTAATCACGGCCATTGATCTTAGATGATCAACGACCCAGAATAGCCCTTCCCCTTTCCTTATATCTCCATAACCTAAACCATAGAGACATTTCCCCCACCCAGCCGCCTCTGCATTCTCTAATCTCCCCACTCCTACAACAAACCCTAGCCTCCTCCTCCCAAATCCCCTCAAAATCCTGCTAAATCATGAAATTCTTTCACGGTCTGCTTACCTTATTTGCACTATCTCATTATCATTCATGCGCTCATGGTATTACTTAGTACTTACCCGATTTTGGCAAGTATTACCTCTCTGAATCAAATGCAATCGTCCTCAACCTACAAGATTCAAAGAAAAATACATCTGTATACACTCTCAATTGTTTTCCTTATTTGTGTTTGATTAATTGTTTTCCATATTTTTCTTGTTCGATTTCTTCCACAATATAAACCCTCCCCAATTTTCCCTTTGAACAAACCGGAATCACCTTAAGAACTATTCTCTCACTCTCACTTATTCTATACTATTATGAGACTTTTGATTCTGGTCGGCTGAAAGCCAAGGCCACCAGAATTCGTTTGTTAGCCTCCTCCAGTGCAAGCGTTGCTCGGAGCCCACTTCGAGGCTCTTGTGAACTTTGAAGCACTGGAGATTTTGGGGTTTTCATTACTCTCCTGCAATTGTTGTCATTCCTAAGATTTTGAGTTTCTCATTTTTTATTCGCTTTGTTTGCAACTGGTTAATGCCCTCTACTCTCACAATTCTACGTCTTTCTATTTGTGTTCATATTATGTGAATTAGTTCTACTTGGATTTCCCTGAGTTAATTTTGATATTATGCCACTTCGTACGCAATTCTGCTTATTTTAATACTACACTGTAGTTCCACTAGCTTCAATTCTATTTAAGTCTTTATTTTAATCCATATGTGGATATCTAAGTTGATTCATGTTGCCTGCCTGATTCGTAATTGAAACCTGATTGATGGTTGTGGAACTTTGTACTAAAACCCTTAGGAAACTATGTCCTTGCTTAGAATTACCCTTTTCATGTTGCATCCTTTATACACAACTTATTGTTTCCCTGCAAATCATGTGACAGTATTGTCTAAATGCTTAGCCTAATATGTTCTCTTGCCACTGTTAGCCTCAATTTATGCCCTTTATAAGTGTCCAACCCAATTGAATTCTCATTTTCATGTTTGAGTATAACTGGTTGCGTAAGGTTTGTTCCTTATCATGAATCCATGACTTAGTTTCTCTTAGGGAACTAATGCATGCCCAGAATTTTTACTAATGTATTACTTCCTATTGAGCCATTGTTGTACAACTTGTTAACTTCTTTGTGGTTGATCTATGCGCGTAACTTCCACATGTCAGTGTTGCCTGAACTCTTGAATAAGCATGACATGTTTTCTTGCTACTTTTAAAGTATAATGTGTGCTCCTGATTTGTTCAAGTCTGTGCCCCTCAAATATTGCCAAAGATTTATGTATATAGTCTTTCTTCTGTGTTTAATTGGTCTAAGTCTTGATGTCTACTTATCCTGTGAATCTTGGTAATGTCCATGAATTGTGGTTTTATGACTGATTCCCAACATCTTAAGTTATCCCACATTCAATTTAGTACTTGCTCATGAACCTATTATGCTATGCTACTCTCACTAGGCTCTCATATTAGACAATCTATTATATCCCCATTTTGTTCTTGTCCATGACTCTGCCATGTTCTGATGTTAAGTCTCTTAGCTAAAGCTTTAACTAATTCTAGATCATGCCCTAAACTTGCTTTCTGAAACTTGGCATTGTATGTGGTCACCCTAAGTAGATATGCCTATAAAGTTCTCTAGTATTTGACTATGTTCAGCATGCTACTCCCATTCTTTTGTTAAATAATTTCTCATGCATGAACTTATGTCGTCCTCCGTCTAAAACTTCCCTTGTTGAAAATGAGTCCTGCTGACTCACCTAGTTTGTTTAATGCTTTTGACTCAATCAATTATGTCGCTTTGCTTCTGAAACATCAATGTGTTTTACGTGAATCCAACTAGTAGTTATATAATCCTTCCTCTATGAGGCATTGCTTCAGGATTTTTTTCATATGTGTTCCATTAACTTATTTGGTTAAGAGGATGATCTCTAACTATTGGGTTTGGTATGAGTTCATGTGTGACCTTGAGCCGCGCAAGTGGACGCGCTCTCTTGTTTGAGATTTTTGGGTCTGAGCTTGCAATCCATATTTAAAGAAGTCTGTTGAAGGCCAGTCAGTACAAGGTTACTTTGTTCGAGCCTATTTCCAGGCCTGCATTTATTCCTTTATGTAATGTTTGTAATTGTATTCGTCATCTGGTCCTGTAATAATCTGTAATAACGAATAATGGGGAAAGTAGTAAAAAGGGACTGGAGTACTCTAATACTTACATGAATGGGTGAAAAATATGCCTATAGGGTCTATGTGTCCTATTTGTTATTATGTCTAGCATGCCCTATTTGTGCACACTAATAGAAACCATGTCTATAGGCATCACACACACTTTATCTAACTTGTCTAATACTCGTACACTAACTCAAGCATGTTAGTAATCGCTTTACTTTATTTCATGTCTACCACTATGCACTCTTAGACAACATGCCTATAGGAATCAAACGCCTTGATTAATTATTAGACAACATGCCCATAGGATATGATAATACATATCTTCAATACTTTGCTCATATAAATATCATAACTATAGGATTTTAATCTATTAATAAACTACTTTTGTTGTTCTCATTACACTGCCCCGCCTAGATGACATGTCTATAGGGATAAAAGTACTATAAAACCAGGTTCAATTGTCAATCGTTTAAAATCTTGCCTGTTATCACTCATCTAGAAATCATGTCTATAACTCAACGTCGCTTATTCTGAGCTTTCAAACAATTTTTACTGTCTCATTGAGTGAACAATTCAGAGATCATGCCTATGGGAACTTTTGAACGCCTGTAATCTGCAACTTAGTTAATTGGGAACAGTGGTACTCTCTGTACGACTTGAACAAAATCACCAAGAAATCGTGCCTATAGGATTTAAAGTCAAAATTCTGAAACTGTGTACTGCCTAAACTCCCCGCGTGCATTTGTTGTTTATGTGTGTAGGCTAATTTGGGCCCTTAATTGTATTTATGTGAAGTCCAATTTGTTTTGAATGTTGCTTAGTTTTATCATTTTGAGCAACCTAGGTGAAGTCTAGAACCACCTCAATAGAGATCCAAAGCCTCCTAGACCATGGTACAGGTAATGCACGCATATGGTACGATTTAGAATTGAATTAGAGCACCTTTAGGTAACAACTTTGACATAGTAATTGGGTAACAGGAGATGATAGTCTGTGCCCGCTGAATAATATGAACAAGTCCCTACCTTAAGAGAGTTGTGAAGTATTATTTATGTTGCACAGGGTGATCCTTTAGGCTAAAACACTTAGGACCCTCACCCCCCCCTTTTTTTTATATACTAGCTACTTACACTTAGTCATCTAACATAGACCAATGTAGTCGTATCCTTGTAATCATTAGGATTTGTACCAATTCTCATGTGTTATGATAAGATTCTTCGATTTCTATATTTTTCTTTGTTTATTTTATCACCTAGCCTAATAACATAATCCACACAGTTCAAAATTCGGTTGGTACCCATATTTTTAGACCTCGAAGTGTGCCTAACACCTTCTCTTCAAAGTAACTTGACCCCTTACCCGATCTTTGGTGACACGGACTAGTTGAAACAGAGTTATTCGCAAATAGGTTCCCTAACGCACCTTCAAACTGTTAGGTGATGATTCTTCTCTTTCAACATATTCCTTAAATGAGTTGTCACACGTCGAAACACGTTTTTGCGAGAAAACAGGGCGCGACAGACGATGGAAAACCAACCTCATCATCTTTGATCCTTATCTTTGACTCGTACCGGTTGTGGACATCAGCCCAAGTCGTCGATTGAAACTCAAGCAGGCTTTCCTTCAGCTTTCAGAAAGAGTCTGAACGTCTCGGGTTCAATCCCTTGGTGAATGCTTCAGCCACCCATTCATACGCGATTGCTAGGAGCAACATTCTCTCCTTCTGGAATCGGGTAACAAATTCTCGTTGTAACTCGAACTCTCCTTGCACAATCCTGAATATGTCAGCCTTTTGGGCCTCTACTTTTCTAGCCCCAGTATGAGCCTTGATGAAAGAGTACGCGATCATCTCAAAAGAGTATATGGAATGCTCGGGTAACAGTGAATACCACATCAAGGCTCCCCTCGTGAGAGTTTCTCCAAATTTCTTCCGCAAAACAGATTCAATTTCATGAGGAGCTAAATCTTTTCCCTTCACCGCCGTTGTGTAAGTGGTAACGTGCTCCTGACGGTCTGAAGTTCCGTCATACTTTGGCACATTGGGCATTTTGAACCGCTTCGGGATTAATTCTGGTGCTGCACTTGGCTTGTATGGAAATTGAGTATACTCTTTGAGTCCGAGCCTTTCAGAACTGGTGGCGTGATGCGAGACTAAAATGCATAGTTTAATATGTAATATACCGTACATCTGAGGTGCATTAATGATAAAAATACACTTGTTATGTGCTTAAGAGAGTTTATTTTATGTGTAGGTGAATTGGAGATTGAAAAGGAGCTAAAGGGATGCAAATACGTCGAAAATACGCAAAAGGAGACACCCGGGCGATAGCCGGGCATTTGCCCCCTGAAGCCTGACCCTACCTGGCGTTAGGGGGGCGTTTACCCCATAAGTCCAGGAATCCCCTGGCGTTAGGGGGGCGTTAGTTCCCAAACGCCAGGCCTTCCCTGGCCTTAGGGGTGCGTTAGAGCCCAAACGCCCGGGGTCCCCAGTTTCGGCCAAATTCGAGTTTTGACGAGTTAGGTGTTTTCCGGTTGAAATAGAAGTCTCCCACATGGTTAGGGTTCGCCCTAAACATATAAATAGACACCAAACAACAACACTTAAGAGGACGGAGAATATTCAGAAAGATTTCGAAGGATTCAACAAGAAAACACCATAGAAGTGACAAACATTGATTTCTACATCTAGTATTCATTACTTTATATTTCAATTATGCAATTTATTTTAGTTTTGATTCTCAATAATATGAGTAGCTAAATTCTTTAGTCTTGGGTTTTGG